>CAMXCT020002434.1:0-12288 GCA_947184155.2 Cladocopium goreaui
TTGATACCCCCCAAAATGTGGTATAATATGGTAAGATAGTACCCTCTGGTAATCTCACATGGCAATGGAATCCCAGGATGTGAATCCCCAACTGTGGAGCTTAGCTACCCTTCTCGTGGTATTCTTTATCAATGAATCAACAGATTTGCTAACCCAAGGTTGACAGTTTAGTTATGTGTATATACGTGTATATATATATATATGTTATATAATATATATATATATACACTTTATAGGTTGACATCATATGCACGTACATGTATATGATTACACATTGTGCATGTGCATGCACAGATCTACCGTACTACCCTACCATCTACAACACACATAAATACATACACAAAAAATACATCCACGCATGTAGATATGTAGCAAGGAGCATGTGGTCTTGAACATGACAGTTGCTGCAGTTTGACAAGAAGATTGACGCATTCCATTTTTCTTAGTTGGTTGCTGATGGAATTATTGCGTATATATATATATATATGTAGACACCAAATATATATATATACATACATACATACATACATACATACACACCATATATATGTATATACACCATATAAGTATATACCCATACATATCATATAAATACATACACATACATACACATACATAAACATACATACACACACATATACATACATACATACCTACCTACCTACCCACCTACATACATACATACATACGTACGTACGTACGTACATACATACATACATACATACACATACACACATACACTTACACACATACACATACACAGACACATACGTACACATAGATACACATACATACACGTACATACACATACATATACATACACATACATACACATACATACACATACATACACATACATATACATACATATACATACATATACATATACATACATATACATACATACATATACATATACATATACATATACATACATATACATACACATACATACACATACATAGACATACATACATGCATGCATGCATACATACATGCATACATACATACATACATACATAGATACATACATGTCGAATCCCGACTTGATGATCAAATCATCCGTTCTTGTTGGGTTAACTGTTTGGTCTTTGGTACCCCACCCAAAAAGGGGTGACTTTTGCTCCTAGCGGCGGTCAATGGGTGTTCTCGCTTGGGGGGTCATTTGTTGTCGGTTATTGTCGGTCATTTTTCGTTGCTTCAACCATTTACGACCACTTTAAACCACTGTTTTTGTTGGTGAGCTCAAATGATTTTTCACAAAACCCAGAGTATCATTTCAGTGAGTCCAATTTTTCATGGTGAAATCATTGCAAAACCCAACTTTTGTTGCTTAAGTCTGCATTGTTGATGGTTAAATCCACACTCTTGTTGCTGCAATCACCATTTTTCATGGTTAAATCCCCTATGTTTGGTTGGTTTAAAAAATCCCCAGGTACTCCAACCTGGCCACTTATTTGGCGCAGCGCGAACGGCGACACAACCGGCAGGCTCCATATATATAATATGAGATATGGTTATCCGATATGTTATATAGATAGATAGATAGATAGCTAGCTAGATAGATAGATAGATAGACAGACAGACAGACAGATAGATAGATAGATATGTATGTATTTCTAAGTCTAAATTTGGAAAATGAACTTTGAACAGATGGTGATTTACCCGACTAAAAGGGGAGATTTATGGTAATTGCGCCAAGAAGAATCGAGAGTTAAGACAAAAACACATGGGGATACTGGGGCTTGAACTTGTGTAAAAGATCAATTCCAAACAGCAGAATATGATATGGTGTGTCCAAAATGGTACCGTACCTGAAGGTTGGGGATCTCAGCCATTCGGTGGAACTCCCCACATCCACCATGGGTTTCTCGGGAGTGTTTAATATGAACATATGAACGGGGGATGTTTTCTTTTTTTTCTGAGTTCACATAACTATTCAAAATGATCCTTTTTATAGTGGATTTTCCTATCATAAACGGTGATTTTCCATCCTAATCCCCACATGTATACATATATATATACATTATATATATATATATATATCCAAAATATACATATATGATATACATATAATATATGATATACATAATATATATATACATACATATATACATATATACATACATATATATATACATATATATATAATACATACCACAATCACCCATCCACACCATGTGGAGGGTATCATAGTTGATTCTTCAAGCTTCCCAATGAGTCGGCAGGACACGCCAGATTGCGCTGCCCAGATCATCGCCACGGTGGGTGGCATCAGCAGACAGGTCCTGAGACCTGGGGGTCGGAGACCAACGGTGTAACGTAGCCATTTCCCGGGAAAACCCATCATTGATGGCTTTTAAATGGAGGTTTATGGCTGGGAAAATCATCAATGATTGTAAATGGTGGATTTTCTGATGTCAAATATTCGGATATATCCTCATGGCCTGTTTTGATCCAGGTTTGGTGCTTGTTTTTTTTTCCATTTTTTTCCCCCGAAAACTCCTCGAAAAGATGTTCCTTACGTTTGTCATACCCCAATGCTCGTGGGTTATACATTAGATATCTCCCAGATGTTCATTTCCTACATCCGATCTTTCAATGCTTGCAGTGAACCCAACCTATAATTTATGGGTGAAATCAGCGGTATTCTTGGCTTGAACCCCACTTCTTCGGAGTTTTTCTACCTCTTCAAAATAGTTTCTTTCTCAGAAAAGCGGGTACAGTTTACAAAAAACATCCAGGTCATCCAGTTGGAGTCATGATGGATATGTCGTTGGATGGGTGAAATTGAACCAATTTATAACTGGGAGCCTTCCAAGTCATCCAGTTCACCATGGCTGACTGGGGGATCCCATGGATCCCGCGCAGGTCCTGGGGTCTCCTGCCTTGGTTCGCTCGGCCTTCACCGATCCCATCGAAGAACTCAGGTGGATAATCGGAGATGATGAAACAATCATTGGATGATTAGGATGTTTTTGGGGGTGATACTTGGGATTTATTGGGATTTATGGGGAGAATCATTGGGATTTATAGGGATAGTCATTGGGATTTGTTGGATAATGATTGAGATTTTTAGGGATACCATTCGGATACCATTGGGATAAGAATTGGGAGTACCCTCCGGTGTCATCAAACGTGGCAGTTGAATCTCCACCATTATTTTGTTCCATGATTTTCCCAGCTCTGAAGCTCCATTTAGTTCGGGGGTTTCCCAGCAAGCCGCGTTAGATTACTGGAGGCTATGTTGGTAAAATCCGAACATCCCATGCCATTTGGTGATTTAGAATCTAGAAATTCATTTTCCCTAGTCTTTCACGGCCCAAAAAATGGGGTATACCCCATTTTCGGACCAAGCCATGTGGATCTGAGGAGCAGAGCTTGGTGTCTGTGGGGATGCAAAATGGCTGAGATAACTCCACAATGTACACTGAAACGCTCCGTTCACCTTCTCGTAATTTTGTTACATAGCTATGGAAAATGGATGAACATGATCCATTTACAGAAGATTGGCTATTGAACATGGTGATTTTCAACAGTTAACCGTTAAATTACCAGCGGGCAAGAGATTTTGTTGGGCCCAACATGCTCCATTTGTTCCATGTTCCCCAGGAAATTGCCAATTTAGCTCGCAAATCCCCGAGTTCTGTTGCTGACATCTCTGTTCTTTATATGCTGGTGAAGATCACCTCACTCCCCCATTTGAGGCCGCCATAGCCTGGAGTTGAAAACCCCAGGCATCCATAACTTGAGAGGTAATCTCATAGCTGGGTGAACAGGCTAGTTGTTAAGTGCGATGAGGCAATGATCCTTGGTTTGTCCATATTTGATGGTGAACTCAACTCCCACAACTTTGTTGGTGGCTCGGGCTGAAAACGCGCGTTTTTCTGAACGCAATTCCCATCGGCACGGCGTGTTTGCGTGCAGTTTTCCCCACGTACGTCAGTGTTTCAGGTGGGGTGGGGTGGGGTGGGAGGGGTTGGCACTTGCTCTCACGTGATGCTTCGCTACGTTGATGCTACGTGACGTTGATCGGGGTGGTACGTCGCGGAGGTGATGTTCCACGAAAAACGTCGAGGGATTTGGGGTAGTACGTCTCATATTAACTTGTTTCTTGGATGAAGAAGCCTGGTTTTAAACAAGATGAAGTTCTTTGACCTGGGCAAAAACCATTCCTGGCTGCCCTGATGCAGAAAAAACGGAAGATCAGGCCATGACCTGCTCGTCGTGCTTGACTTGTCACTTCAAACAAAGCTCCTTTTCTTCTAAATCAGATACATTTGTTGGTTGAACCCCCCCGCTTTGAATGGTTCACTCGCCATCGGTTGCGTTTGCCATGGCAGGAAGGCGCGTGAACGGAATGAGAAGTTTGCCACTGCGGAGATTTCCGCCCCGGGGCCCTGGAAATGAAGCAGCAAAAATGGGGCGAGCCATCAACAAAAAGGAAATTCACCCAACAGAGGCGATTATGGGATGTAATTGGTGTTTCTGTAATGGGATAACAATGGGATACCATCTGGCAATCAAAATGGCTGGCTGGAAACTCACCATTCAGTTCGATATTTTTCCCTATCTATAAACCTCCTTTTCCCTTGCCACGTTTGATTACCGGAGGGTATTCACCCAACAAACTTGGTTTTGAATGATCATTGATGTAAATTGATGCAAATTGATGTAAATGGGAGGTAATACCCAACTTAAATGTTTATTGCCAATGTTTTTGGTGTACGTGAGTATCATCCCAATATAACCGTACATTACACATCATTTTATGTTGGAAGATAAGTCAAATTTCTCATCTCTGGAGGATGCAATGAACAAAAGGACCAGCGACAAGAGACACTCGGGCACCCAAGTGTTTGACACAAGGATGATTCAACACCTTTCATCTCAATTCAATTTGGATCGGCAAACTGGGATGGAAGCTCATCAATCCCCCTTCGTTTTTGTTTTTTTTAACCTTCGAGTTTTCTCGCTCATTTCTCCATTGGGTGCTTATCTCATGATATCGACGGTAATTTAATCCAGTTGGGTTAATATCATGATATACCATGGGTATACAATTGATATAGATGGTTAATATCATTAACATAGTTGGGTTGATATCATGAAATATAGAAAATGGTCCATTTAGTTCGATAAGATCCTAGGTACGTCCCATATTTTTCCACCATTTCTCTAGATCCCCGTTAATTAAGACCCTAGTGAATCACGACTGTTTTCAGCATTTTTCAATGGTTTACCGATCAAAAATGGTGATTTCCATAGCAAGCCGTTAAATTACCAGAGGGTATATCCCCACCACCATGATGATTATCATTGTATATCATTGTCATTATCTTCATCCCTATTTATATATATATATATATTGTATTGTTCTATTATTCCATACCTCACGGAACTCCAGAACGTTTCCACGTTATTCATCATTATTCCATTGAGACTTCAGACAACTCCAGAATGAGAACGATACTACGATACTATTTGACTCCTGAATGATCATTGTTGATATATTCATTCGAAATTTCTAGATATTATTATCCAAGATTATTGTGAATTGTAGAATGTATCCATCATTGATAGAATCATAAGATATCCATCGATGATATCCACTGTATTTGTATGATATTTGTATCATTTTGTATCCATCTGGTGGTGATTTTTAATGATGAATCCTTAGATCCTCCGCTCCGAGGTGGCCGGTGAGGCGCTTTGCAGTGGCTATGCCGCCTTCAACGGTGAGGCCATGGACGGAAGTGCTCGTGGTTGCGGAAAGGTCGAATTGAGATGGGTTTATAGGAGGGGTTAGAGGGATTTTATGTGGCTTTATAGAGTTTTGTTTGCCGCTTTCTATGGTTTTATGTGGTTTGTCGGGAAAAGAATGGGATACTTATGGGATAATGGGAATATATCCGCAAATCCCAATTATTATCCCATTATTTAGTTATAATTATCCCAAGAATTATAGAATTCATGTTATAATAGTTGAGATTTAATGGGAATATCTCCCCAAATCCCAAAAAGATGTCCCAAGTTGAGGCTGGTAAATCCACCATGGACAATCCACCATGGATTTTCCCAGCTATAAACCTCCATTGAAAAAGGGCATCAATTCCGAAATTCCAAGTGGACATGCTAAATGGATGTTTATTGAGTCGTTTATAGCTGGGAAAATCATGGAAAATCATCGAAATAAATGCTGGGGTAGCTGGAATTTTGGGGTGTACCTTATTTGTGGGACAAGGCCAAATCTTTTGGTAAATTATGTCTCGAAATAGTGTTAATAGCATGGGAGGCAGGAACAGCAATATGGTATTTGGGTGTGTCTGAAAGTGGACATACCCATATACTGGCAGTTTTAATCAGGAACATAATGATAAAACATGTTTTGTTTGGGTACAATATTTTCAGCACAAACCCAAAGGTATCACATGCCCAGCAACGATCGGATCTGGGTTTGTCCAATAATGGGCTACACCGAATGGGGGGATTACTGGGGATTGAGTGTAGCACTAAGTGATAATTGGGTTTGCGTTCTGCAACGGTAGCTATACAACTATACATACACAAATCCATAGATCCGTGATGATCCATATATATATATATATACATATATATATACACATATATGATATATAGACAGCTATAACTATAGCTATAATTATAGCTATAGATATAGCTATAGATATAGCTATAGGTATCATCAATATTTCTTATCTTAGTACACATATCTAGACCCAGCTTCGGCTACCAGAGGTGATCCGTACGGGTCCCAGCTTGGAACGCGCCCTGCCGGTGGTGGCTCTGGGTGGTGCAGAGGTGCGATCCTTCGATTTCTTCCGTGGAGGTGGTTAGGAAATGGGGGTTATTTACTAGGTATAACTATATGGTATATAAGGTACTATATGAACTATATGGTTAACTATAGGAACTAATTTACTTGGAACTATATGGAAAATAGAAGTATAACTACGTATAGGAGCTATATGGTTAACTATAGGAACTCTATGGTTACGGATACGGTTATGGATAACTATAGGAACTATATGGTTGACTAAAAGGTATAATTTGGAACTATAATTTACTTGGGATAAATATGGCTATGGATCAATAACTATAAATAGCATTTTTAGGTGGATGAACATCTATTTACCAGCTATTTAGATGTTTACCAGGGGTACAAAGTTTTGACCCATCCCTATATAGGAACTATAGGAACTATAGGATTTCCCCAGTTACGAAAACTTAACCCATCTTTCCTAAGTGAAATAAGTGAAACTAATCGGAAATAATTTGGATAAACTTACTATTGCAGCGTTCCGGTGTTCTGCCAGTCAGCCACTTACTATTTCACTTTCTTGTGAACCACTTACTAAGTGGGATGATGATATTCCAAGTGAAACTCCTGGGATACACATAATATATATATATATGTATGTATATATATATATATATGTATATATATATGTATATATATATATATATGTATATATATATATATATAATGGGAATATGATGAGGATATGCTATGTATATGTATACATGTATAGAATTGATATAAGGGACATGATCAACAACCATACCCACAACCAACATGACGAGGTTTTTTTTGACGCGATTGGTGTGTCGTGGGGATGTAAAAATCACACTGTCCGTTCAACGAACATGACGAGGTTTTGCCATGAGTTGTGGGTTGGGGACGATTGTTTATTCCTCTGAAACCAGTGGATTCTCAGGTCTATGTATGGTGCCCTCTGGTAAACTAACAGTTTGCTATGGAAAATCACCATCTTTAATAGGTAAATCAACTATAAATGGGCCATTTTCAATAGCTATGTTGAATTACCAGAGAGTAGCTCTTGGTAAATTAATGTAACATTTACTGTAAGGATGGGCTGATAGTGGGGATATCAGCAATCAACCAGCAAAGATATATCTGGGTGTTTGAAAACGGAGTATGCCCCAAATTTATGGCAGATGTTGAAATCATGCTATTTTGCATCAAACAAGCGCAGTGCCCTATTTTCTGACAAAACCATCTTCCACTGATGGTCTCACCCAGTCACTGGTTGATCAATTCAGGGGTCATCCCCCTTCAAAGGGAGTGACCAAATGGAGTGACCAAATGGTACCACATCGACCCCTTTGCTTTTTCCCCTAGATCCCTCTTGTTGCCGTTCATTTAATACCTGAACATTGTTCAGAACAGTGGAGCTGCGTTCTGTCCTGTTTTCAGGTGCAACGTGATGGCAAGACCTTGACGGTGCAGCCAAAACAGGTACAGGAACAGCATAGATTTCCTTTCTCTCGGCTGGGTATAGCCATGTAAAGGGGGATCACCCGCACATAAATGATGAGGGCATCACCATATTTCCTGCGGGATCACCTGGAAAGTCTTTGTCAAACCTTGTTCGTCATGAAAGTCAGCCTTGGGAGCTGCAAAGTAACAATTGGTCAAATTTTAAGAGCTGTTGGGAATTTTCATTTTGGCCGTTTCAGCATTACCCATCCATTTCTTGTGGCATAATATATGCATATACTGTATATATATATTTATGGTATATATATATATATATATGCACATACATAAATACTGTATACATATATATATATATATTTCATAGAATGTTCTGGTTTATAGTATGCACTATCACATTTTTAGCACAGAAACTTGACCCACAAGGCCAACAGTGCCAACGGGGCCAACGGGGAAGGGATGGGACCGCCACAGACTCCCACTTTGCTGCTTCAGCTGCCGAACGAAAAGGAGGCGCGGGCGGTGGTTGATGATTTTTTCCGAAGGTCTCGGATTTGCAACCAACATTGGGTATAGATGCGGAATGTAGGGATAGAAGGTAAGAGTGGATACCGCTGGCAGGACCGCTGGAATCACTTGAGAAGAAAGACATTTCTGGTTACTAACGGCTAATATCAAATAAATAAAAAACATATGTCATGACCACTGCAAGGAATTTCAGTATGGGAACTGTCTTCATTTCCTGCGATACAATGGCTTACCCATTTTACATCATTTGGCCAGGAAATTGGAGGTGCTCCCCTGAAAAATTGGGAACGCCCCCAATTTGTCAAAAGAAAACTTGTGTAGGACATCCATCATCTTTTTCCAAGAAAATAGAGGAACTTCCCCCAAATTTGGAGGCTTTGTCTCCAAAAACCGCCCCCCCTAAGGCCGAGAACTGGCACGAGTGGTTGAAGGAAGCCACGCAGAGGGACGACCCCGCAAGGGGCGCCTAGGGGACGGAGATCGAGCTGTTGGGAAATGATCATGGTGAATAAGGTAAAGATGGAACATCCTCTACCAAAATCGGCAATCTCTATAGAAATAGCATGAAAATAGCTAGTTAGTAATGGTTAGTCATGTGGGTTTACCCATCCCAAAATCAATATATAGTTGCCTGCGGCAAGCCCGCCGGCCATAGAGAGGTGGCCCCAAGGGAGTGTGCTGTGCACCCTAGGTGAAAGCCCGAGAGAGAAGAAAAGGAGGAGAAGAAGACAGAGCCGTAAAACGGAAACAGCTTGTGTAGGAAGAGCCTGCCGTAACAACCTATTGACTGTATACCAAATTAGTACCGCCCCTAGTAAAGTAGCGCCAGGAACTCTGTATGAGCATTCGGAGCAGACCGCTGCATAGAAGAGGACAGGGTGGAATCGGAGAGAGGTTGCCCCAAGGGAGGTTGATGTGCACGCCAGGTGGAAGCCAAAAAGAAGCAGAAGAGAAGAAGAAGAAGAAGAAGAAGAAGACGAAGAAGTAGAAGAAGAAGAAGAAGAATAAGACAAAGTAGAAGAAGAAGAAGAGGAAGAAGAAAAGGAAGAGGAATAGGAAGAGGAAGAGGAAGAAGAATAATAAGATGGAGAAGAAGAAGAGTAAGAAGAAGAAAAGGAAGAGGAATAGGAAGAGGAAGAGGAAGAAGAAGTATAAGAAGGAGAAGAAGAAGAAGAAGAAGATGAAGAGGAAGAGGGAGAGGGAGAGGGAGAGGGAGAGGAAGAGGAAGAGGAAGAGGGAGAGGAAGAGGAAGAGGGAGAGGGAGAGGGAGAGGGAGAGGGAGAGGGATAGGAAGAGGAAGTACTGGGGGGTGGACACCAATCAGACGAAGCAAAAACGCGTAGCAAGAGAACAAAGGAACAAGTACAAGCCAAGAACAGAAACAGGAAAACCTTTGATGGTTAATAGTGCTTAATAATGGGTATATAACCAGCAATAGATGATGAATGGATAACTGGAATCATGTGGGAAGCCCAATAGTAAATCAGCTTTGGAAGGAATCCTCTATCAATGGATGGCTTAATGGGACATGTTCCACCAATAGAGAATCCAAGACTCTTCATTTTCCGTTGAATAGGTTTGAAAATTAACCAAGAAAAAGATGGAAACTCCTCCATCAATGGAGGTTTTCATGGGATCTGGGACATCCTCTATAGAAATGGCACCTTTCCCATGGCTATGTCCACCGGAGGGCACCTTTGTGGAGCCAGAAATGAAGTCCCAGCAATTCTTGGTTTCGACTTGGAGGTACAGGTCAAGTAATTTAGTTGGATACATATATATATATAATATGTAATATATATATATGTATGGATATATGACATTAAATGTCTATATATCTATACCTATACCTATATCTATATCTATACCTATATCTATATCTATACCTATACCTATATCTATATCTATATCTATACCTATATCTATATCTATATCTATATCTATACCTATATCTATATCTATATCTATATCTATATCTATACCTATATCTATATCTATATCTATATCTATATCTATACCTATATCTTTAATAATTCAGGTATACGCTTTATATCTAATATCAAGACTGCTATATCTATATGCTATTACCCTATAGTCCCCTATATCTATATTCTATTACCTATATTGTGATATCTAATATCTATAATCAATAGTAGCCTATATCCTACTATTCTTATCTATATCATAGGACCTATATCTGGATATCGGATAAAAAATTTCATACTCTTCTATCTATATCTATATCTAGTACCTTCCTATGTCTATATGCTATATCTATATCTATAGCGCTATGACCCCATATGTCTAATATCTTATACCAGTATATGGGCATAATATCTTATCTATGAGCGTACTATATGGCTGATATCTGATATCTATACCTATATCTATATCTATATCGTATACCATATATCTAGTATCTATAGCCATATCGTACATGTCTATATCTATACTATATGTATATCTATATCTATACCTATTATCTGATAATGGCTATATCTATATTCTATATGCTATAACTATAAATCTATAGCTATATCTATTCTATACCTATTATGCTATATCTAATATGGCTACATCGTATGACCTATACCGTATATCCTATTATCTATAAGTCTAGTAGCGCTAAGTGATCTATATCTATATCTATACCTATATCTATATCTATATCTATACCTATATCTATATCTATATCTATATCTATACCTATATCTATATCTATATCTATACCTATATCTATATCTATACCTATATCTATATCTATATCTATACCTATATGTATATCTATATCTATACCTATATCTATATCTATATCTATACCTATATCTATATCTATACCTATATCTATATCTATATCTATATCTATACCTATACCTATATCTATATCTATATCTATATCTATATCTATACCTATATCTATACCTATATGTATATCTATATCTATATCTATATCTATACCTATATCTATATCTATATCTATATCTATATCTATAACTATAACTATATCTATATCTATATCTATATCTATATCTATAACTATAACTATATCTATATCTATAACTATATCTATATCTATATCTATATCTATATCTATATCTATAACTATATCTATATCTATATCTATATCTATAACTATATCTATATCTATAACTATAACTATATCTATATCTATATCTATATCTATAACTATATCTATATCTATATCTATATCTATATCTATAACTATATCTATATCTGTATCTATATCTATATCTATAACTATAACTATATCTATATCTATATCTATAACTATAACTATATCTATATCTATATCTATAACTATATCTATATCTATAACTATAACTATATCTATATCTATATCTATACCTATATCTATATCTATATCTATACCTATATCTATATCTATATCTATACCTATATCTATATCTATATCTATACCTATATCTATATCTATACCTATATCTATATCTATATCTATACCTATATGTATATCTATATCTATA
>CAMXCT020002434.1:12388-49888 GCA_947184155.2 Cladocopium goreaui
TCACAGACATGCAGAACCAGATGAAGAGGTCGGCCGAGTCGTCGATCAGACTGGGTAGTGCCACCTCAATGGGACCTCATCACACTCATGATGGTTGTAGGGGGAATCATTCCACACTTTTATCTCAGAGAAATCAGGAAGTCCATCTGCAATGGAACCCAGGTCCCCCCTCCTTGCAGCTAAGTGGTACCAATTCGCAGGGTCTAAAGATGGGGACGCCACTGGGGTCCCAGATAGACCATGGATCTGCAGTCAGAAACCCTAATTCTTGGCGACGTGTTCTTACCCCTCAAATTGATGCACCTATTTTCCAGTCCTTTAGCTGTGCACGGGTCAGGGATGATTTTGAGGCCACCCAACCCAAGGCCTTGTTGCACATCAACTGCCCAGGGGACATGGCCACGGGCACCACGGGCACCAGGAGGCGGGACATCTCCCATTGGAAAGGTAGGAATGCGGGACATCTCCCACTGCCAAGTTTGCTCTCCACAATAGAATGCGTATATGATCTGGATATATCTGGATAAGGTTTCTGAAAAATTGGTTGGTTGATGGATCAATGGAGAAATGTGATGTCCTACTAGTCTTCAAATGAGACAGCTAGGCTTGGCGTGCTGTGGTTTATCGTGATTTATGATTGTTTCCACAGGTGAGACGAAGCACACCCGCACATTTTGTAGCATATCATGGGAACATCATATGTACGACTATTGATGGGGAGCCATGTTGGTTTGCTATAGCTCTATTCCCAGATGCATACTTGTTGGCTGCTCTGATTTTTATTTGTTTAGACACAACATGACACAACTATCTACGGAAATGAGGCCGCTTCTCTCGTTGTGCCGCTTGAGGTGTCGTATCACTTTTCAACACAATTGTTATTACCTTATGCCTTGTGCTGTACCTTTTCAACAAGAGTCACGAATGTCACAACACCTCCCTACTACACCGACGTGTTGTTGACACCCACCGTGTGCTTGAACAGCCGATTGCTTTCAACCCTTGATGACCGCTGATTTTGCGTCGAAGCAACCATCAGCCGATAAATGTGTAAATCCCCAGAATTGGAGAAGACATTTCACTGGAAACCTCAACCATTTTTGGGGAAGTGTTCACCGTGTTCACCATGCTTTCAGCCGTAGATTTTCCCGCCAATTCGTTGATCTGATCAGCCTCACAGCTGATGCCCATTGCTATAAGTGACCTCGTATGACACAGGACAGAAACACACCAGGACCTGTCATTTAAGATCCGTAGCGGGTGGGTTCAACCCACATTTTTTTCCGCTCTCTAAGTGGCAGTTTGCATGTTTTTCTAGATGTTTGCTGGTATAATCGACATCTCTGCAGGCGGGAGGTCAGTTTGGTCACCATGACCCAGTGTCGCCCACCTCCCCTGAGAGTCATGGTAACTTGGCCATTGCGGAGTGAAGGAAAAGGGGGTTCCGAGAAAATCTGGGGATGCGTGAGAAGATTGGAAAAGATGGGGTACCCTTCCGGTAAATTAACATAGTTATGCCTGAGCTATAAATGGGACTATCTTTTCGTGGTAAATACTTGGAATAAATGGAAACCAACGATTAAAATCGCAGGTGTTGGGTTGAACATGTACCAAGTATGGAAATCCATGATTGTTTCCGTTTCGGAATAATCTGCTTTCAGCGTGGATTTTCCATATCTATACATGTCAGTTTACTGGAGGGTAAGATGGGAATAGGATTTGATAGGTCAGTAAGCAAGTATGGGATAATATGGGACAATCATGGGAAATCAAGAGGATAATAAGGGATGATAAGGGGATTTAACAAACTATTTGACAACATGATCGCGATGGACCTGGTACAGGGTCGGTGTCCCAATTTTTTTAGTGGTCGGTTGATGGAAAGGACGAGGCAGCCCCATCTTTTTGGTTTGCATTCATAACAGGGAAGATGGATGGAACTCTAGTAACTCTAGTATACACCTATACCCAGTCATGAATAAGATATCCGAGGAAAAACCATCAGTTTGGGGTGACTTGAGTAGCTATGAGTCGTAGTTATTGGCATTTACAGGCATTTAAAAATTAGTGTGTAAATTCACTCCATTCACATACAACCTCATTTGGTGAGGATGTGTGAGAATTTTACTGGGACATCCACCCAATCGATTCTCGAGCTGAAGCAGAGCATGCAGCGCACCTCTACGTCAGCTGCTTGAAACTTAGATCATACTTATATCATCTTATATAATCTTATATCATTATATAATCTTATATCATCTTATATCATCTTATATAATCTTATATCATTATATAATCTTATATCATCTTATATAATCTTATATCATTATATAATCTTATATCATCTTATATAATCTTATATCATTATATAATCTTATATCATCTTATATAATCTTATATCATTATATAATCTTATATCATTATATAATCTTATATCATCTTCTATAATCTTATATAATTATGTATATATATAAATATAGATATTTATATTTCATAAGTATACATTGTGTACATTATGATCATAGTAGAGAACCACATTGACAGCCAAACATTCAGAATTTTAGATAATCACAACGCTGAAATAACACGAGGCTGACAGATACAGTATTTACCCCAACGCTCCGAGGCATCTCCGGTGAGCTTATTGAAGAGGCCGTCAGCATTGGTTAGGTGACAATCCACAGAGGGATAAAATGACTCATTGAGATTTTCGGGGAGATCTTCAAGATAGGATTTAGCAGGAGGTTTTCCGAGCTGATTTTTTGGTTGAGTGATTCTACTTGCAGGTGGGTCACCTGATGAGACCTCCATTAGTTCTGAAGAGTTTTTGACCATTTGTATAGGAATCTCGTAGTCATTTGAAGGACCATTCTACAAAGTAACTGGTTAGTAACCAGAGTTGAAATATATATATACATACATGTAGAATATGTATATATATATGCACACACACATATCTATCTATCTATCGATCGATCGATCGATCTATCTATCTATCTATCTCTATCTATCTATCTATCTATCTCTATCTATCTATCTATCTATCTATCGTTTCTATCTATCTATCTATCTATCTATGTATCTATCTATCTATCTTATCAATCTTATCAATCTTATCAATCTTATCTTTCTTATCTATCTTATCAATCTTATCTATCTGATCTATCTGATCTATCTGATCTATCTTATCTATCTTATCTATCTTATCTATCTACCTATCTATCTATCTAATCTAATCTAACCTTATCTAATCTAATCTAATCTAACCTAGTCTAATCTAATCTAATCTATCTCATCTCTATCTATCTATCTATCTATCTCTATCTATCTATCTATATCTATCTATCTATCCCTATCTATCTATCTATCTCTATCTATCTATCTCTATCTATCTATCTCTATCTATCTATCTCTATCTATCTATCTCTATCTATCTCTATCTATCTCTATCTATCTATCTATCTATCTTTCAATCTCTATCTATCTATCTTTCAATCTCTATCTATCTATCTTTCAATCTCTATCTATCTATCTACCTATCTACCTATCTACCTATCTATCTACCTATCTACCTATCTATCTATCTTATCTTATCTTATCTTATCTTTTCCTATCTATCTATCTATCTATCTACCTACCTATCTATCTATCTATCTATCTATCTATCTTATCTATCTTATCTATCTTATCTATCTTTATCTTATCTATCTTATCTATCTTATCTATCTTATCTATCTTATCTATCTTGTCTATCTTATCTATCTTATCTATCTTATCTATCTGATCTATGTGATCTATCTTATGTATCTTATCTATCTTATCTATCTATCTAATCTATCTATCTATCTAATCTAATCTAACCTAGTCTAATTTAATCTAATCTAATCTAACCTTATCTAATCTTGTCTAATCTAATCTAATCTAACCTAGTCTAATCTAATCTAATCTAATCTAATGTATCTCATCTCTATCTATCTATCTATCTATCCATCCATCTATCTATCTATCTCTATCTATCTATCTATCTCTATCTATCTATCTATCTCTATCTATCTATCTATCTCTATCTATCTATCTATCTCTATCTATCTATCTCTATCTATCTATCTCTATCTATCTATCTCTATCTATCTATCTCTATCTATCTATCTCTATCTATCTATCTCTACCTATCTATCTATCTATCTATCTCTATCTATCTATCTAGCTATCTATCTATCTATCTATGTATCTATCTATCTATCTATCTATCTAGTACATGTATATATATATATACACAATACCAATGTATATCACCCCCTGATTGGGGACTCACCCAGCAGCAACTGCTCCCAGATGAAGCAGCAGCTCTTGCTGAAGGAGAGCTTGGAGAGCGTCCTGCTGACCCAGCGGCGGTGACATGTACTTCTGATCTATCCATGTTTGCACAAATAGATTCATATACATCTATACATGTATACGTATATACAATGTATACGTATATACAATGTATACGTATATACAATGTATATATATATATTCATATATTTGTATACATATCGGACATGAATATATGTACACATGATCACATATGTGTGATGTGCATAAAAAGTATATTCACATCTATAGCTTTGATTCAACCAAGGAAAAAACAGTTGAGCAGTGGAACAGTCCCCCATCATTATTGCCAAGGAGGCTTTTGCCATAGGCCAATCCGGTTCAATCATCTTCCATTTGGGTAAGTGATGTAGGACTGGGACACCTGTATATCCATGGGAAGACCAGCAAAATATATTCAGACCTTCCCAGACGGTACAGAACTCGTTCATCCCAATTTTCCAACGACCTTACGCCTTAAGCCGCGGGTGCCTAGATTCCAACGATCCACATGTTGCACTTGCACTTGGAGGATTCACCAAGGGTGGTATGGTGCAAAAAACAAGAGTTCCAACTAGAACTGGATCTGGTGATATGGCGATCAATAGCGACTGGATATGGATGGGATATTGATGGGATATCAATGGATCTTGATTGATTAGATATATATAGTCGCCCCAGACGGTACAGGACTTCTCAACCAGACTTCGCCTTGAGGCCTGGCGCCAGAAGCTTGAGTACATGGACCTCCAATTGCGACAGAAGGAGATGTCCGAGCCCGCCATGGGGGCCATGGCCATGGTGTGTCTCAGAGGGGATTGACACCTTCAACATGGACTTTGATTCACATGTGTGTGTGTGTATATATATATATTGAGTCCGTCCTAATAGCTGTAACAGTCAAAAAAAAAAACTTTATATTTTGGGCGAACGTTGTTTTGAGTGTTTTCCTTCGTGCACAAAATCGTGCTTTTCGGTGCCTTCCCTCGTGCAAAAAATCGTGCTCTAGATCGTGCTTTTTGGTGCTCTCCCTCGTGCACAAAATCGTGCTTTTTGGTGCTCTCCCTCGTGCCAAAAATTGTGCTTTTTGATGCTCTCCCTCGTGCCAAAAACCGTGCTCTAGATTATGCTTTTTGGTGCTCTCCTTCGTGCATTGCTCTCCTTTGTCCAAACATCGTGCTCTAGATCGTGCTTTTTGATGCTCTCCTTCGTGCACAAAATCGTGGTTTTTGGTGTTCTCCCTCGTGCTAAAAATCGTGCTTTTTGGTGCTCTCCTTCGTGCCACAAATCGTGCTTTTTGGTGCTCTCCCTCGTGCCAAAAACCGTGCTCTAGATCGTGCTTTTTGGTGCTCTCCTTCGTGCTAAAAATCGTGCTCTAGATCGTGCTCGCTGTTACAGCTATTAGGCTAGTGTCAATATATATATACAGTATATATATTTATTTACACACATATTTAGCTATGTATATATATATATACACATTTATATACACACATATATATATAAAACGATGATCATTTATTGGAATCAGGGATACCACAATTTCAGACAAAACCGTATGTTTCAGCGATCATGCCAGATATGACAATGATTGGAAGAAGGTTCAACATATATACCCTGCTGAGGCAAAATTTCTTAACCCTGTCACATCACCTTGTCACTCGTAGCATGCTGTGGCTGATTTGTGGCTGGCTGCCTTGAAACACCCAGGAGCAAGAGAACCAATACTTCAAGGAAGGGGTGGAAAATGGGTGGGACGACCTTGCCATCCGCAATCTGCAAATGAAGCAGTTGTTTTTGGCCTCGGGTATTTGATGGTCATCCATTGTTAGACTGGTCATCATGATTACCAACTTCAGAGATCCCCAGAACAGATAAGGAGCTGCGTTAGTGTTCAAGATTTTGGGAGTTCATTTGCGAACCAAAGAAGGGAGGTAACTCTGGCGAACCCCAGTGCCATGAACCTGGTCGGCAAGATTGGCTAGGTGGTGAGTGAATTCTCCCCATTCTGGTTATCCTAAAACAAATTTATATAGATATACCATTTAATGTAGGATAACCAACCATTTAGTGTAGGGTAACCAACCGTTAAATGCTGGGTTCTCCATTATATAGGACTATAGGAGAAGCCACCATTTAATGATCATTTCCCAAAAAGGGCTGAAGCGCATGGATTTCCTTGGACATTCACCTGCAGGCGCAACTGTATGCGGTTCGGGAAGAGATGAAGGCAGTGTCTCGCTGTTGGGAATCGTGGAATGCGTATTGGAGTTTCACCTGGAACCCTGTATTTTTACGGAGTTTGGGTTGCATGATACAGACTGTTTTGGATATTCGAGAATCTTTCAGCTTTTGTGGATTTCATTTTCTTGGATTTAAGGGGTGTAATCGAGTGGTTTATATACAATGCAAAATAGAAGTGCTTACTATGGTTCATTCATCTACAATGGATGATGCAACTCGAAACTTGAGAACTGTGAGCAGTGGGCTTGTGCCTGCTGGGCTTTTTCAAACACCGGGGACTTTGAGCTGTAAATAAATTAGATATGATTAGTACAGTAAATGATGGCTGGTTGATGGTTGATGATGTTGATGGTGAAATTGCATGTTGTACATTGAGTACCAATTGGATAGACGGGGATTCTATCGACTAATCCAATATATATATATATTATATGATATATGATCAGAATACATATATATATATATATATATGTATATATATATATCCAATCTATTCATATCATATATATATATTGGATATCATATATATTGGACTAATTGTATAATTGTATACATATGATATGAATCGAGAGGGTGAATCTGAGGGTTTCAGGGTTCCTTCTGAATGTTCCTGGTGGTTCCCGGTCTTTGACTGGTAAGGGCATGGGTATGGCTCAAACGCTCAAACGCCCAGACCATCATTTTGGAATGCTTGGGTGACCTCCCCAACCATTAAGATGCCGAGATTGCAAACGGACATTCCCAGAACGGCAAGCTGCGCATTGCAAGGCAACATGTTTCAAGCTCGGTAGTGGCTTCAAATAGATCTGATTTTCATTGATGTTCATTTATATAAATTTTCCCGTTCGACGCATGAGGTTCCCTTTTTCCAGTCACTTGGATGTGCATCCCATTTAGATCAAGTGGTGTATAATCCATATGTATACATATATATATATATATATTATAAGCCATATAATCCCATATATCAGTGGGGATATTCCATTTAGATCAAGTGGCTAGTGATCATAACGCTGTCCGAAACGTTTTCGCTGGGACCCCAGTGATTTCCCACCCAAAGCCCCGAGGCAAAGGAGATTCCCCAGGCCGGCGGAAATCGCATTTCGAACGTCCGTTACCATCATTTTCATGTGAAAAAAAACACATTTTTATGTGATATATTAGTCGCCTTCCTTTGCTGTTCAAGGGCTAAAACAGCATATTTGATCGTTAAACGACCATGTTTCATGGTTAGAACGCGATGTCTGATGGTCAAACCCACCATTTTGATGTTTCAACTTGCATTTTTCGATGGTTAAACATGCCATTTTTTGTCTGCTACACCGTTCTTTTCACAGCAGGCTGGAGATGCAGGTTCACTGGTGGAATTGAAGCGGATGGAGGAGGCCGAAGAAACATGAGATATGGGAGAGATGGTGATATGATCATTGGATTGGGCTAAGGGTCTGAACCGGAAACCGTGAATTTTCCCATGCTATACAGGGGCTATCCTATTATAAATATTCCCTTCAACCAATCGAAAGGATGTCATAGAAGATTCCAAGACTTGGTTGCCGTGACTTAGGACCCGTAAACAAAAATAGCAACTGAACTTCACTTGTACATGTGGACAATTCGCCATCTTAGATTACCAGAACATAATTCCATGAACTCCCTGAAGAAAAACACCAATTGTTTTCTCAGGAAAAAACATCACAAGAAACCACCACATTTTGGTAAATCCGTCTATATAAATCCCTCATGTTTTGTCATATTTGTTGGTTAAATTCCTCCATTTAGCCCAGGCGCTATCGCAGGAACGTGCAAATGCAGTGGCGCAGGTCCGGACTCCGTGGGCTGCTTGGGGGTGCATCCCACTTAGTGACAGTTTTATATGGAATATCCCCACTGATATATGGGATTATATGGCTTATATACATATATATATGGATTATACACCACTTGCTAAGTGGCATGCACATCCAAGTGAAGAATTCATGATTGAACCCTCTAAGATAATTGATCTAAGTTACAAAAAACGGGGATTGATGACGTATAATTGATGAATGGGGATCTCATGGTGATATATACTGCAAAATGGTGTGATTTCACCATCAACAATAGCGATCTGAGCATCAAACGAAGCGTTTTGTGGGGATATCATGGGCATACAATGGGATACACAATGATGAAGTGGTGATATCATGCATGGCATTGGGATACTACACATACCCTTCACCCTTACAATGGGATACTACATCCAATGCAATCTGAGAAGGGTGAAGTGGTTGATACCCATGGCTTTGGTGCTCGGGAACAGCCAGGCCAAAGCCCTGGCTGAAGCGCACGTGCAGCTGAAGCGGATGCAGGTGGTTGCCACATGTGAGAGTTGATGGAGACCACCATGGTAGGAGGTGGAAACAAATGTTACTGTAAACATGGGCAAACATATTTTTGATGTCCTTTGGTGCGCAGATCCAACATTTTGGAAGGGATTTTGAAGCCAAGGAGCAACCCTACGAAGAACGCTGGTTAAAGTCATTTTTGTTCGGTTCTTAATTCCAATGTATCACACATTGATGATTCGATCACACTATTGGTTTTATATGCCCATGAAGGGGCAGGCAATGACTAGGATAGATGATGATCTTCCCAGCACCTTAAAGCAACCAAAAGTGGTTCATTTTTTGCCTCATCTGTAAGAACCGGGTGTGTCTGAAAATCGAGTACCCCTAAATTCTATGGTTTCTCATTGTTTTTCATCATTTTCTCCATTCAAAGCACCGTTTTGGGGGTTTATTGGTATATCCTATTTTCACAGCCAACTATCAGTGGGGCCTTTTCTGTATACCACCAAAAACAAGCAAAAACAACTGGTGAAAAAGATGGGGAGGGAAGCCTTTTTAGGTCTCACTATAGGTTGGGAATGACCATTTTCATAAGGAAAACGGTGTTTTTTTAGATGTGGGAATGGCCAATGGTTGCCTGAAAATTATCCAAATCCATTGGCCATTCCCACATCTAAAAAAACACAGTTTTCCCTATGAAAATGGAGTTTTCCCTATAATTACATGGAACTTGGCCCAAAATTGAAGTCACAATTGATTCTTTTCGTGGGCGTGTCATCACAAGTGAATGGGAGTCGTACGATCAATCCCAGAGGGGATAAGCCACCGAGAGAACCCCAGATGTCGGGTTGATGCTTTGCAATCCAATCCATTTTGGCACAGTTCAACCCAACATTTGGTTGATCTCGAATCTTTGCCAAAATCAAGCCACAATTATCAACCACATTATATCAAAACTCAATCTTGGTGGAGAAATCTATATACCAAATCCAAAATGCAGGCCTACTCCAAAATCATTTCCGCAAATGCCTAATTCCAGATGCCCGGCTGGATGTGAATTCAGATAGATATGGAACATTTAATGTGGTAAACCCAATCATAAACCTACCATTTGGGGATGGTTTATACAACCCATGAAATGATTATATAATTTGGTGATGTCTTACTACTAGTAGGGTTTGATCAATTACATAGCCACTTAAATAATGTTTATTACATACTCTGTGTGATTCTCCACAATATATGATGGGGTTCACCATGATATTGTGCCAAGCATTCCACCTTTCAGGATCGGCCTCAAGATGGAACCATCGTGCGAGCCCAACAGGACGGGACCGGTGGTTCTTTTTTTTAAGGTTTGAAACGGGTCGTTATAGAAACAAACATAGGGATTTCAGGACCAACAAATTTGAGGTATTCACGACGAAAATACAGGTAAGCCTGGGTTTGAGATTTTTTTTTCTTGAATGGGCGGCTGTGTCTGCAGGGTATCTAAGATTGGCCATGTATTGCAATAGGAATTTGCGCAATTCTAGCATCTCTCTCTCTCTCTCTACTCTACTCTAGGATCGATAGAGACACCCCTATAAACCAAACTGACTGGAAAATCCATGGGTCTTCATCTTGAAGGATCTTGAACCTGGTGATATGATTGACTTGGTTCGTGTGGCTGGCAATATTGCACTTGGAATGTGATGTCTTGTGGTGTTAGCGGTGTTGGCCATTCTTGTTGAACACCCCTTTTCTTTGCATTCTTGGTGGTATCGAACATTTTTCTTTACTGTTTATGTTTTGCATCCAACACTTGGTATGACAACATTATTTTTGCTGGTTACCCTCCCTCCAATTATCATGGATCGTGTAAAACAGAGGGGGGGTTGAGGACTACTTCCCCCTCGTAGTGGGCGGTTTGCGCTGTCTTTGTTTGTTGGGGATTAGAAAAATCATCACTTTAGCTGGCAAAAGTCCATTTTCGCTGGTAAAATCCTTGTTTCAGCAGGTCAAATTCCCATTTCAGTGGGTTTTCCAGGACGAACTGATGCAGCTGAGGGGCGAGCTTCGACGGATCGAGGAGGTGGCTTCATGGTGATTTCATGGTGGTTTAATGGTGATTTAATAGGAGCTAAGTTGATGAACATAGCTCATAGCTCCAATAACTAGTGGGTTTATGGATGTTGGTAGATATATCGAATTAGTTGATGGGGTGAAACTAAGCCAGCAAAGGAGATTGGTCTACCGGACAGGGTCCAGCTTTTCCATTTGGGTGTCCGACGTTGCAAGAGAACTTGTTGGATAGACATGATGATTTTGAAGGAGGGTCCCTTTTCTGTCTTTTTGAGTGGGTAAACCTTGGATAGGGTACTTTAGTGCAATTTGATATATACTTTTCAGTTTTTATCTTGTGCCAGAAATCAGGATAAATATATGAATATGCATATATAATCATATATATATATATTACTAACCAGCTAAACAAAATGCTGGGGTATCTCTGACCGGCCATCTTCGGCGTCAACGATTTGTCAACGTCCCTCTGGGAAGTTGCTGGAGGGTGTATGTTGCTGAAGAACTTAGATGAAACAGCCAAAAAACAGCAATGAGTGTCCAAATATGTACAATTAAGCATGATCTTCCGACCTCCAAACCCATCTTCAAAATCGTCACTTCCAATTTTTCACATCTTCCACAGCTGTCTCACGCTATCTTATTTTGGCTTCCATCACTGGAAATTATGGACACGTTGGGAACCCGACGCAGGAACGCAACACCGCCCGATTGGGCTTGGCAAACCAGGCGCGGCCGGTCATTGACATCCATTTGGCTACTGGTACGATAGAAACCCCAAAATAGATGGGAAAATTGGAAACATTGGAAACCTCGATGAAATATCTGGAGAACATCATGGTTAAGTAGCATCTTGGTGGCACACTTTTCGGCATTTTGGGGATTACTAACCATCCAAAATGGGGATACCCTGGGACCCACCTTCAACATCCGAAGCAAGATCCTCCTGATGCTGCGAGGCCCTGCAGTTGTCAGCACTGAGTGATCAACAGGTGCGATCGCTGGAAAGTCATGGGAAAAACCACCGATTTTGAGAATTTTGAATGGGAACATCATCTATGAACGGGGATGTTTCCATTGGCATGTGTGATTCCCTTTCTCTGACAATGTATTCTCAACAACCGGTAAAAGCAATCAGCAATGGTTTCAGAATCGTCCTTTCCATCCTTATTTGAGAAGGTTAACGGTTAACTATCCCAATTGGACCAATATTTTTGATATTGCTTGGGACTAGATTCTAACGGGCGATAGTGGCTGTCCGACGTGTCTTTTTTTAGGTCATGCACTGATCATTACGCGTCACTTTCTTCTGGTGAAAGCTTCCATGTTTGTTGGTTACACACATATATATATATTTACATACGCATAATATATATATATACGGATTTGATTAGACGTATGTCTATATACACACACACATGTAGATTCTGCTAGTCGTTGGATGTTACTGCAAAACCAAGACGTATGTCTTCTTTTCTTAGCCGCCCAGATGGAGCTCCAAAGTGCCTTAAACGCAGCCCAGGGTGAGGCTGGTCTCGTGACAACCGGTGCCATGATCAAAAGTGGGATGATATGCCCCACAAAAAGCATGTTGGATGATATGGCATCTATATCATTGGAAGGAATCACAAAAACCGTTACTAAGGTCTTGATGCAGCAACTTCAGCAATCACCCTGCTGCTTTTCGACCCAACAACTCTTCAATTGGATGGTCTCAGTTGTGTTTTTTCCCGTTGAAGAGATGGATTTATTTGGATCACGTAGCAGGGTTTCCTGTAAAATTTCCCTTCAACATATCCACTGTGTTTCATCACCCAGAGGGATTTCCGGTAACCGAAGCGAACTTGGAATTGATGGCATTTTGGTGGGAGATTTCAAACCATCTCATCAGGATTCTCAGTGGTTATTTCAACTAAGAAACCAACACATCAGCATCACATTTCATGACTTTCATGAAATGGGGATGGGTTAAAACCTGTTAAAACCTATTAAAACACTATGATCCAGCTTTCGGATGCTTTCAGTGGGTTATTCACATCCATAGATCCCATCTATCAGAGGGGAAGGGAATTCCATGGTCGATGACTTTTGACTCAGATCAAGCGGCAGAAAGAGCAGCTGGAGGCAGCGCAGTGGCGTCGATGATTGAGGGTTCCATTTTGGGTTAACCACATGGGTTTACCACATAAATACATATAATATCATACATATATATATATATAAATAATTATAACACATTTATATTATACAAACATATGGATAATAACAAAGGATCTCTCTCTCTCTATATATATATGCAGATATTTAACGGATAAATAATGGCCCAGAAGGCTTCTCCAACCGGACGTGAAAATTTCGTGAGGAGATGCGGCTGCAAAGCGCGAACGCCTCTCATGGCGCGACCCCGCGTGCTGGTGAGTTTCTTGTCGTTGGATCGGACGTCGCCAGAAAAAATGACCATTTTGACGGGGGAAAAGGATCAGTCCATGGGGATTGAACATTGATTTACCCTCTGGTAATTTAACATAGCTATTGAAAATGACCATTTATAGTGGATTTTCCCATTAAAAATGGTGATTTTCCATAGCTATGTTAGTTTACCAGAGGGCAATCATCTAAAATGGAGATGATTATTATCTACTGGGATTGTACCCTACAGTATACTAGGCGACACAGTGACACTCTATGGGATCCGCATGTCGCTGCATACGTAAGCTACCCTCGAGTAATCAAACGGAGGATTTTCAATTGCCACGTTTGATTACCATGGGAAATTTTGAATCACCTTATTTCATATTTGTGAATTACGGCATTTTCAGCCAGTAGAAACAAGCGCAAACCAATAGAGAAAGTGTATGAAATTGTCATATTTGATTGTAGGATACCCTCCGATTGGTTCTTATTATACCAATTATATATGATATTTGTTTTTTTGTCATATTATACCAACTGTTATCATATAACAAGCACAACACAGTTATTATACCCTAGGATTTGTTGCAAAATAGCCCCCCTCCCCAATATCTCATGAAGGACCCAATGAGGACGTCCCTTCCAAAATGCTTTGTTGTTTCCCCATGTTTACTTGGTTGAATCCACATCATTGACAACCATTATCAACCAAAACCATTGATAAACCAGTATCAACCAAACATCATTAACAACTTAACAAGCATTGTTACCCTCTGGTAATTTAACATAGCTATTGAAAATGACCATTTATAGTGGAATTTCCCATTAAACATGGTGATTTTCCATAGCTATGTTAAATTACCAGAGGGTAACAAGCATTGTTAACCAATATTAACCAATCATAACCAATCATAACTTTTCTTCACTTTGATCCCTCTAAGGAAGTCCCAGAGCGGCAGCGAAAAAAACACCACCTCAAAGCTGTCGCATTCTGAGCTGCAGGCGCCTTCCCCTGGTGAGATATGTTTATATATATATACACTGTATACACATGCATATAGATATATCTTGGAGTAGATATGGACATTTCCAGAAATCCCCACTAAAAGTGGGAATATCTTTGAAATGTCCATATTCTATCTACTTCAGGATGAGATGATTCTAGATATATTCTGGTATTATTTTTTCGATTATTTGGTCCAACTCCTCAACTTTGACAAATGAGCTTTGATTGTTTGTGGAAAGTGCACGTGTTTCCGTGAAACGAGGACCGGACAAAAGCTCGATGATTTGCAAAGTGGTAATCCTTCGGCGAAGTATCCTTCGGTCCATTAGGGAACTCCACAATTTGACGTGCGTTTTGCATTTGAATGGGGTGAAGTCCACTATTTTGAAGCTGTCTCATGGTTTTGGAACCTTCCCATGGTTTATCATCATTTGGCCACCTTAAAACGACCACAAAGTGGGTTATCCCCTGTTTCAAGACCAACAGGTGCTGCGCACGCACATGCAATCGGCGGTGCGCAGGGCCTTGGAGGCCCCATTCAAAAAAGTGGTGGTTGAAGCAGCAGTTCTTTGGGCTTTGGGGGATCCTTGGAAGATTATATGGGTATATGGTATATATGTATATATATATGAATATATGTATATATATATATGTATACATATGTATATATGTATATTTGTATATAGGTATATAGGTATATAGGTATATATGTATATAGGCATATTATACATATAAATGTATATATGTATATAATATAGGTATATAGGTCTATATTTATATGTATATGTATATGTTCGGCACTTCCGATCACAACATTGAAGTTGGGGGTATCTCTGTTTTTTTGCAGAACCCGGTGGATGTAGATCACCACACACATACACATCGACGTGATTTACGCATTGTCGGCGCATGCGCTTCTGTAATCTGTGTATGTATATAGGTATATATGTATATATGTATATATGTATATAGGTATATAGGTATATATGTATATATGTATATAGGTATATATGTATATATGTATATAGGTATATATTTATATAGGTATATATGTATATATGTATATATGTATATAGGTATATAGGTATATATGTATGAATATATATATCTATATATATATGTATATATGTATAGGTATATAGGCATATGTATATATGTATCTATGTATCTATGTATCTATGTATCTATGTATCTATGTATCTATGTATATATATGTATATATATATATGTATATATGTATATATGTATATATGTATATATATGTATATAGGTATATATTTATATAGGTATATATGATATACGTATATATGTATATAGGTATATATGTATGTATATATATATACATGTATGTATATATATATACATGTATGTATATATATACATATGTATCTATGTATGTATCTATGTATCTATGTATCTATGTATATATGTATATATGTATATATGTATATATGTATATATGTATATATGTATATATGTATATATGAATACATATATGTATCTACGTATCTACGTATCTACGTATCTATGTATCTATGTATCTATGTATCTATGTATATATATATATATATTTAGGGAGAAACAGGTCTATGGTGGGGGATACGTGGCATTGATACCAGGAATGAATTTTATCTAGACGGATGAATGATTTGCGACGAGCTCACATCGGGACGTCACTAGAAATGCCGTTGGACGTAGAGAAACAATTCCCTGAAATATAACTGGTTGATGACCATAGGTACAACATGTTATTATATAACTTATAACCCCTTTATATAAAGTTTATTTTTGGGATACGTCCACATATTGGGGTCTTATTACCCAAACTTATTAACCAGTTACAAAGTGGGACGATCTTCCACGCAACCGAGTCATAAAGGTGGGTCACAATCTGGATATGTTTGGATATAGAGAAGATGGTATCAAGCAACAATGGGGATGTGATATGATTGGTGATGGGGGGTATGATGGGATCTTTCGAGAGATCAACCAACAAGTGGGCCACTCGCTAGAATAATCTGGGTAGTATCAATAAGAAATCAAGCATACTGGGGATGTGGTGGGACAGGATGCGCTGAGAGTTTTTCAGCTCGGAAAGCTTGGGGTGTAGGCATCGATAAACTCTCTCTCTCTCTATATATATATATGTACATACATACATACATGCATACATACATGCATACATGCATGCATAAGTACAGATATACACAAACGGGGGAGACCTGTGATTTTCCTTTCGGGGGTTGTCTTGAAAGGAGGATCCGGCGAATTGATCAATCACGGTGAACCTGATTTTCCAAACCATGGGGTACCTTTCAGGCCACAGATGGTGGGACCAAAGCATCTGCTGGATCAATATGTTCACCCCCAAATGCGGACTTGAACCAACAAGGCATGGCATTAAAACCACCGAACGAATTGGAGATTTGGGGTTCAACAAACACAGAAATTTGCAGAGGACCGAATTTTTCTGGGTGCCAAAGTTTGACCTTCCGACCGAGCCACTTTGACTTTTTTTTGTTAGTTGTTAGTGGTGAGAAGCAACCAATGGTGGGTGTATAACCGACAAACTGAAGGTTCATAACTATAGTCATTGAAAATAACTATAGTTCATTGAAAATACTAAGGTTCATAACTATAGTTTTTCAAATACTAAGGTTCATAACTACAGTCATTGAAAAAGGAAGTATTACCAACAATGATGGGCCATACCTAGCAGGTCCAGCGATTTTCAACCAAACTTGAAAGCAGTGCCTGATGACATTGGGGATTGGTGGGCATTACAGCCATATACCCTTTCATGGGGTTGCAAGCAGTGAGTAATCAACAGCACTGGCACGTTTACGTGTGAAGGTTTTAAACCTATGACCATAGGATTGATAGGTACCCATTGGTGATGTCATTGGTGATGTTTTAAACCTATTTCCCACAAGTTTTAAACCTATGGCAAACATTGGTGATGTTACTGAGTCGAACAAAGTACCCATTTTTCCTGAGGCTTTGTGGATCAAACTTCATGGAGACAAAAAAACCGTGTTGTGCATCATCACAGCCACCACCAAGCGAACGAATCCTGGAACGTTTCAATTTCGAATTTCGTAGGGTGGACCTATTTTTATCGTCTTTTCTTGTGCACTTTGTTTTCTGCAAATTACGACTAGGTTTTCAAACAGTTCTCATGAAAGGAACATGGGTGATTCAAAGTTTATCAAACTATCAGGCTTTGCATGTCAAGTTCAGAAGGGGTGGCAATTAAGTCTTGATTGTGATGGACTTGTGGAAAGGGTATTGAGCCTAGGCTGTTGACCATTTGCTTGGCGAGGGAGGACAATTCATAGGACATGCAGTGCTCCCACCAAAATCATTGGGTTGGGTGATGGGAAAATCTGCACACCATGCTTTTTAGCCACACCATGCTTGTGATGCGTGTATCCCCTCTGCAATTGGTGGTCTCCCGTATATACATACATGCATGCATGCGTACGTACAATTGCGCATACAAGAATACAGGCCATGCGGGCATGTATACATTCGCTGTATGGGTTTTGCTGTCGCAAGAATGAATATACAATATATATGTATATACCTATAATAAAAAATGCCATTGAACACTTATTCACACCTTTATTTATACTTGTTTCTTTGCTTGGAACTTGTGGAGAGCAAGTAATGTGTTGACGATATAGTTGCCAAAATGGCTATGCCATTTTGGCTCAAGCTGTTCCCCCTGCAATCCAATACTTTCGAAAAACACGCTCCGATCCTTTTGTTTTGTTCATGGCGGCTTCTAGTCCAGTGGCTAGCGAGACTGGCACCGTGGGCTCCTTCTCGTTGATTGGGACGGAATTGGACGCAGGGGATGATTACATGGTTCTTTCCACCCAGGTGACCGAGGCTGCGCCGGCCGAGGTTACGACAGATATTGAAGATGATCCCGCCATCACCAGGGAGACTCTGGCTTCGCAGCTCCATGAGATGGAGAAAGTGATGGCAAACTTGGGTTTGGAACCCAAGCTGGAGACAAGTGTGGAATCGTCAAGTGGGCCACCCCCGTCGGGGTTCGTTCATGCAGAGGCAAAGATTCAGACCCAGACATCACGGGCCTTAGAGAAGGAGACGTTGACACTCCACATGGATCCGACCACAGAGACCTTCACCATCGAAGGCTGGGCACCTTTGATTCCGGCCCTGCCTCACTCGGCTGCCAAGTATTTCAGAGACATTACGCATGGTGAGCTGCGTTCCCTTTTGGATGCTTTCCGCAGTTCTCCATGGACGGCATCCTTGGTGGTCAAGATCGCAGAGGTTTACCACATTTCGAAGCGCGAGGCTGTCCACACACAGATGTTGAAACTCCGGCACACCACTCAGCGTGGGGGATCCATGGTGAATTTGAAAGAGAAGGACCCTGGAACTTCTCCGCAATTAGTCTGTTCTGATTGCAATGCACCGTGGGGTCAGTTATCCAAATGTTTGCTTTGTCAAGGCTCTCAGCCTGTTGATCTGTCAATGACACCTTTGTCAGTGATTGAGGTGGCCGGCCAGTCCTGGCAACTTAGGCTCACTGAGGCGGGACCGACTTGGGTCCCCACAGATACTAAGGTTACTAAGGCCTCAGGCTTTGTGGAAGTGGGAGATCTTGGCCGACCTCCCCCTGCGGCAGCTTCGGGCGCCGATACGGGGCTGGTTAGCTTTTCGGAGCAAGTTCCTGCCTCCCAGCGCATGACACTGCAGCAGCACGTGGTGGCTTTTGGGCAGGACGATATCTTTCATCCAGATGGCGAACGCCCCCCCACTATGGATGATCGAGACTCTACTCAAACTGCTGTGATCTTCCACCCCAAGACTATTGAACTGATGCGTTTCAAGGTGGACTTGCTGGCCACCCCAGAAGAAGAGCTTACGGAAGCGGCACAGGAGGCCAAGCGGAGGAAGAAGGAAATTCAGCACCAGCAAGAGACTGTGGCGATGGATGATGAGCTGCATACACTGACTGCCATCCAGCAGGGTGCACAGGAAACCCAGAATCCGGTCAGTGCCAAGATGCTCCGCCACGCTGACCTCCAGCAGTTCAGGTCCTACCTCAAAAGAAAACATGAAGAAAGTGGCCTCACCTCCTCCTACGAGGCTTTGGTGGCGGCCCAAACCACACAGGAGAGAGCGGCAGCCGCCAACAAGGCACTGGACACAGAGTTCAGGGATCGACGCAAGGCCCTCAAGCCCATTGAAGTGGCGTCCTTTTCACTGTGGACACCGGCCCTGCAAGAAGCATGGCAGAACAACCTCTTCGCGCCGGCCATGGGCCCTCAGGGCCCGGAACAATTCGACATGGAGGCACTGAAGCAACCCTACCTCCGAATGAAAGAACTCATCAAGGATAACAAGCCTCCGCTTTCCCAAGACCGCCTCATGACGGAGTTCCCCAAGACGCAACTCGACATGTACACCACGGGGACGGAGATGATATCTTCCCAAGAGGCCCAGTTAGCACGACTCCTTTCGCCGGACAGCCTGGAACGCAAGTACGCAATCCTTGACTCCATCTTGCAGTACCACAAAGGTGAAGTCAGAGCCTGGGGCGGAGAGTGGGAACTGCGACAGGGCCCGCTCACGGCACCTGCCTGGGCGAAACCGGCACCCACGACTGAGGTCTTGGCTTTGGAACTCAGGACAAACCCGCTGGGCACCTCCTTCTACACGCCCACAACCTACACAGAACAGGTGGTCCTGCAACAGATTTCCGAGGGCAAGCGACCCGCCTTGGACAAGATCATTGGCTTCTTCTGGGCTCCGGGGACGGCAGTAGCTTCTGGCACCGACGACACCCACCTGGTTCGGAGGGTGCAATCATGGGACCTTCCTTCAATGATCACGATGCTTGGACAGTCCTGGACGTTCAAGGAGCTCTACCAGGCTTGGTGTGGTATGCCGCTGATCGTCAAACCGATGTGCAGAGGGCATGGGGAAGGCATCCGCCAGAAGAAGGTGGCAGAGTTGGCGGCACACCGGCAGAGGACTTCAGAGATCAAGTCCTTCCTCACTAGTGTGGGCCTCCGGTTTCCCCAATCACAACATGAAATCAAGCTGCTCTACAAGGAAATCGGCAGCTTTTTGGCTGCCTCGGTTTTCTTAGCCAGAACCCCAGCGGTGGTCTTGGACTTGCCCGAGCAGGACATCCAGGACACAAAGGAGCAGCTCCGTTTTCGAGCGGTTTGTGATGAGCGCATCACCTTGCCCTTGGGTGCTTTCAGGCAGCTCCCGGACGTCTTCCAGGCGCTGTCAGCCACTCTGGGGGCCCACAGCATGGTGCAAGTGCAAGTTGCCTGGCGGTGCAACTGTGAGCTATGGTGGGTTGCCCTGGTTCCCCATGAGAAGGCGGAGAGCTTTTATTGCCGTCTGGGCTACTCCCAGGCAGAGATTGATGGCTTCCTGAAGACTGCGCTGGAACCGGAGGCTCTGCAGGCGACTACGGTAGCTTCGGGCACCGGTAAGTACCCAGAGCTCTCCTTGGAGAACGTGGTGTCCATATGCAGCCCCAAGTACAAGAGGGAGCACTACGGCCACCGGGGAGTCCATGCTTTTTGGGGCCGCACGGATTGCGGGCTCATCCTCAGCAGCATCAGTCCATGGGAACTGAAGACGAAGGAGGCTGGAGTGACTCGTGGAGGATGGGTCTGCAAGGCCTGCCAGGGCTTTTGGCGACAAGGGAAAGGAGCTTCCCGCTTTGTCCAATTGCTTGGAGAACACCGGGGAGTCAAAGTCAATCTCCAACTCATCTTGGATGAGCCACCCCAACAGCTGTATAACAGCTGGGTGAAGTCAAGGCTGGAGTACTACAAGCGAGTGGAGCCGATTGCGGCCCCGCGAGATGTGGCCTTGCAAGTTGACCCTGACCACACCCAACGCTTGAAGTTTTCTTGCCAGAATGGCCATGCCAATGTCTCCAACGCCATTTGGTCGGTCCTGCTGAGCAACCCTGACCTCGAGGGCCTGCAGAAGATCAACGCACTGGCAGCGAGCAGAGTCCGGCCTGCCTGAGAGTAGAGTTTTTGCGAAGGGCTGTTTTACTGACCTGGTGGCCTGGTAGCGTCTTGCACCAACGTCACCACTCGGTTCTGCAGACACCTTCTCCTTTTGTATGAATATCATTGGTTCCGCACCACGACAAGGGCCAAGACAGGGGCCAGACCGCTGGGATGCCAGCTCACACAGTGAAAAAGGGAAACCTGCATGTGGCTGCCTCAGAATCATTTACAGCACGCTGCTATTTGACCATTGCTGTGTTTTACCATGTTTGACCTTGGTTTGATGTTTTTGGTATCCTTTCGGGCTCCGCCCATTACGCTGATGTGACTGATGTCCATGTGACTTGCACTCAGTTCTGTCCAATTGCAACTCGGATAGTTTTTCCTGGGCTTTCGGTGTTGTTCTTCCAGCTTGCTTTTTCATGTGTTAGTGCTCCGCACACCCGCAGTACCCTTTTGGGCCAGGCTTGGCCATAGTAGAGTCGGGACATCATGGAACCCGATCTTGTGCGTAGAACACCTTTTGGCCTGGCAATGGTTCGGCTCCCGGAACACATGCGAGATAGCCTGCTGGACCATGGAATTTTCCCCACACAAACGGAAGGGGAGTTGTTCATGCAGCTCTGCATGCAACAAGTGCCACCGGACCATCCGGAGGCCATGGATGGGGGAACCTGGACCTCTCGGGTCCACCCCAGCAATGACATCGACCCAATGAACGTGGCTCACAGTAACTCCATGATGGTGGCTACCACGCCCTGGATGGAAGACTTTGTGGCAGACTGCATGAACCGGGTGCCACAACCAGCGCCCCCAGAAGAAAGAGATAGGACCTACGATGCATGTTTCAGCCTCTTCACTTTGATTGCGGGCGCACCAGATTCAGCCTTCCACACACCCCTTCAACAGCAACAGGAAAGTATGGACCGGGCGAGATGGCGAGCCTTTCATTCACGGCCTCCCATAATGGCCATTGTGGAGGCCAAATGGCGGCACTGGAAGCCTGGGCGACTCAAGGAAGAGTCGGCGACAACCCAAAGGAAGTTAGAGCTCCACCTCAGAGACCGCTGGGCAGAAAGGATCATTGGGCTCCTTCTGCCCTTTGCCAAAGACATCCCTTACCTCCATGCGGTCCACGGGGACAATGTTCACCAGGAATACTTGGACCTCCTTGGAGACACCAGGTTCAGGACCTTGCGTATTCATTGCCTTTGCTTTGAGAGCATCCAGAAATTGGGCTTCAACACAATTCCTTGGAAAGAAAGTGATATTAGATCTCTTCTGAACACCCTGAGGGACCAGGAGATCACACCACACAAACTCCAAGGGATATGGAACACCCTAAGATGGTTCTCGGCCAGGTTTGGCCTCCTTGACCCTGACAGTCTCGAACGCCTCAAGGCAAAAAGGAAGACCATCCAAGAAGGCCTGGTGGAGACCAACATCAAGCCTCAGCGCAAAGCCCAGCTGCCTTCCAAAGAAGTAATCATGCTTCTGGAAAAGGTTGCATCGGGCGCAGATCCCACTGGCCCAACGACAGCCAAGAGTACCCTGGACAGATACATCTGCGCCATGGCCAGGTTTCAGGTTGCCTGCAGCGCTCGGTTCAACGACCTGCAGCATACCAGCCCCGGGGGTTACAAGCTCACAGAGACAACACTGGAGCTCCAAGCCTGGCAGACGAAGACGGTGAGCGCCTTCAGGATCAAGAAGAACCCGGTGCCACTGATTGCACCACTTTACTCCTTCACAGGTTTGGACTGGTGGTCCATACTCCCCCAAGCCTGGGACCGCTTGATTGCCCAGGACAAGTTCAAGGACATGGACTACCTCATCCCAACAGTCAGCTCTGACTTCACGGGCCTGATTCCCTGACCGGGACAGGCAGATCGGACCCTCCGATGGTTGAAGGATGCCCTTCATCGTCAAGGTACACTGGAGAGCTCAGCATTCAGACCCCTGAGTTGGCACAGTTTCCGCGTCTTCATCCCGGACTGTGCATACCAACTGGGTATGCCACGTGATCAACGTCAATACCTGGGCAACTGGACGACCGAGAGCACCGCTGACATTTACACCAGAGAAAAACGGAAGGTTGTCCAGAGAGCTTGGACTGCCGTGGCAGATAAACTGGGGAAGCTCGACTTGACGGGGGCCAAGACAGTCCCCATTGACCTGGACCACAAAGACTGGGACACGGAGATCCTCGAATTGGACCCATCGCCCCCGAGGGACAGTCCAGACAAGTCAGGATCGCCTCCACTCAAATCCAGGAGGCAGGCCCTTGCCGAGAAGCAGGCGGCCTCTCCAGACTCCTCGACAGGGAGCTGGCAGAAGTTATCATGGTCCCCGGGCCTCCCAGAATCTACACCACGGGGGGGCTCCCTCCGAGTGGTTAGTGCCTCCAAGGTCAATCGATCCACTGGACTCATGAACATCCACCTCCTAAACCAGGATGGGAAGGCGGTGGGTTGTGGATGGCAACCATCAGCTTCAAAAGCTCTTGACCTGAATCCGGAAGACTACAGGCAAGAACCTCACAGATATGCAAAGTGTACCAGGTGCTTCAAGTCGCATGATTTTCCATCAGGCTGGGGGAACACACACCGGGTTGAACCTGCCAGCACCTCAGATTCGGACTCCGACGCCCTGAGCTCAGACCTCTTCTCAGATGATGCCAATGACACAGCGTCGGATGATGACAAGCTCCCAGCTGGGACCCTAGTCAGGTAGACAATGAGGGGGCCCTCTTTCCACGGTTAGCTTCTGGCACCGAGGGAGGGGTCCTACCTTTGGTCGGGCTCCATCCTTCGGTTTGGCGTGGTGGTGTCACCCGACCTTCGGTGTGGGTGGATTTTGACGTGTGACACCACCACTGCATTTCAGAGTTTCTGTGAAACCATTTGTGATGGATGCGATTGGCATCTGACAGAAACACAGCCGCAAAGCCAACTGCATAACAAAAGGTGCTGACTGACCGATGCAGTTGCTTTGTTCCGTTTCTGTCATTTTCAATTCTATTCGGGAACACTTGTTTCTTTGCTTGGAACTTGTGGAGAGCAAGTAATGTGTTGACGATATAGTTGCCAAAATGGCTATGCCATTTTGGCTCAAGCTGTTCCCCCTGCAATCCAATACTTTCGAAAACCCACGCACCACTGCCCTACTTTTCGAACATGGCGGCGGTGCCTGATGTATTGGATTCCCCACCTGATGCGGTGCCTGAGCAATATAAGGATCAGGTGGAATTGCTTCACCAACAAGTCCTGACTATCTTCCAGTCCAAGGAGATTCCATACTTCATCATGGCAAGGATGGCATCAGATGGCTACCGCTCAGTGGAAGACCTTGCTGATCGATGGCCCACCATCACGGAGGCCCGGAACAACTCCCCAGCAGACCTCCAGTTCCGTCACACAGACCGTGGGGGAGCTTTGATCACACAAGAGAAGACAAATCACTTGGCCATGCGCATCTCACAATGTGTCCGTCAAGCACAACAGTTGCTGGGCACTGGGGGCCTGAACCAGGGCCGAGTGGGGCCTGCAGGGCTACTGCCGACGACGTCTCAGGCGGCGCCCTCACTGGATGCCCTGTGTGATCGACGCCAGCTCCTGCAGACATGGACGGTGGTCGTTCAGCTCCCACTCCCACGATTGGAGGATCAAGGCTCCGATGCCTTGTTGAAGAAACAGTTCAAACTCTGTGCGCAAGGAGAAGTTGGTTGGATTGCCAGCAAGTACATCATATCAGCCCTACCAGACCAGGATGAGCGGCCTATCAAGACCACCAAGAAGGTGACAGTCGATGGATGGGAAAAGGAAGAAGAGGAGGAAACACGGAAACTCCCAACTACGAGGCGTCAGTTGGAGCACATGCACCTGGTCTTTCGAACCAACCTCCTCATGGCCATCCTCTCTTTTCCCAGCATGCCGAAGCTGAACATCACCCATAGGGACCTAGAGGACTGGTACTGATGGTTCTGGGGGAAAGACATTGCGGACAGGCGACCGCCTCCCAGTGAACAAGTTCTCCTCTACGCTGAAAGGAACGCATGGAGGGAGATCCACAACTTGGTCTACGGGGGACTGGGCCTCAAGGAGGCCATGGCCCAACTACGTCAGGACACCCTGTTTTGGACCAGAGAGGTCTATGAGTCTGTCGCCCGGCAGAAAGGCACCAAAGGCTCTGGGCCTGACTCCCCAACACGACCAGCCAAGTCAAAGGGACGCCAACCTTCATGGTCACCAACTCAGCCACAATGGAACAAACAAAAAGGGTCACCCAAAGGGGGTAAGGCCAAAGGGGCCATGGGATCCGGAAAAGGGAAGGACTCTGAATGGCCTTCAAACTGGGCTAAGATCTCACCCAAGGGAGTGCAGTACTGCTGTGACCACTTCCTCAAGAAGAAATGTCCCGGGAACTGTGGACGCTCCCACAACTGTCCGGTCCTCAAGAATGACTGGGTATGCAACGCCGCGCCCTCAGAACACACCCCAGAGCAATGCCCACACCGTTGACTCCTGGCGGACCCGGTAGCGTCTTGCACCGATCACCCACCAGGGTTGATGGACACCCCAACACCTGTCAAAAACCAAGCAACAACGGAACCGGGGGGGCCCCCCCAGGTTACCCTAACGACACAAGCACACCACATTCACAACAAGAGGCAGTGGGCCGATCACTTGACACACCGGCGATCATGAATGGACAGTCCCTGCTTGGGCACTGTCCATGGCTTTCATCGGTTCCGAACAGGCTGTTGGAACGCCTTGTATGGACCACACAATCCACGGGTAGTCTCCAAGGGAGGGACATCCTACTCCTCTACACCGGCAGGAGTGACGGAGGAGCCCTGGATGACGTACTCATCCAACAACGCCAGGACCTGGCCCCCAGGCTCCTTGCCGTGGACATCCTGAGGCCACCAGAAAAGGGCCCAAACGACATATTGGATGATGAGTTTTACTCAACTCTCTGCTGCGCCGCCGCGAGGGGCCAGTTGTCATTTGTGGGGGGCGGCCCCAACTGCCGGACCTGGAGCATCCTACGATGGTTCCCAAAGCCTGGAGCGCCCAGGCCTGTACGAGGACGGGATCCCTCCCAGACATGGGGCCTTGACTCAAACTCCCTGGAAGAACAGTTGGACACAGACAAGGACAGTATCCTTCTGCTCCGGCAAATGGTCATCACTGCCCTAGCCTCCAAAGCCAGGCAAAACAAAGGATTCCACTCGTTCTTGGAACACCCTCGTGACCCAGCTGAGTGTAGTAGGGCTCCAACGGCGACAAAATGCTCATCGATATGGGCCACTAGAGTCTACCAGGAGTGGGCCAAAGAGGTAAATCACTGCCAGATCCACCTGGACCAGTGCAGACTGGGACAAAGGGCACAGAAGAGTACGACCTTCTCAACGGACCTTCCAATTCACCATTGGCAAGGCCTCCAGTGCAACCACGCTGGACATTCAAGGCCAATGGAGATGACCTCCCGGGACCTCAGCAGATACCCGCCAGAACTGATGACCGGGCTCGCAGCAGCAATCATCCAGAGCATTCCAAACACAGGACATCAACCCACCGGGTGCCAACAGGAAGGGGAGCCTCCAGGTCGGACGGACCGCTCCTCATCGGTACCCCTCTCCCAGACGATGACTTTGGATGACGACCCGATCATCGTTCAATCAGGCTTCAAGACTAGACCCTTACGGGATGGAGGAGGTAAGCCCTCAGCCGGGAGACGACCTCCCCCGCTCAGACCTCAGTCCAAGATCAAGCACATTGGAGACTCCATTAGCCACCTGGCAAAAGGATGCGCACAGGACGTCCAACAGTCCATCAACAGTGGTGAAAGAAAACACCCGTTCCCGAAGGAACTTCTCCAGGAGACACGACGGGCCATTGCCCAAGGGATCGGGCTGGACTACCAAATCGCTGAGGAGATGGAGCCATGCACCGACCTGGCATGGCAACCTCCACACAAACAAACCACCTGGGCTCTGTTGAAAGCAGATGTCTCAAAAGCACACCGCCGCATCAAGGTCCAGTCCAACGAATGGCGCTACCAGGTAGCACAACTTGATGGTGAATGGTGGATAAACAAGGTGGGTACCTATGGTATGGCCAGCGCCCAACTTTATTGGGGCAGAATGGCGGCACTCCTCCTCAGACTATGCTACATGATGTTTCCACACATAGACTGGGGCTTTGTGTTCGTGGACGATTTTTGTTGGCTCCTCAGGACGGACTCCGCCACTGAGGATACTGCAAAACTACTTCTCTTCTTAGCAGCCATGGGATGCCCCCTCAGTTGGCACAAGACGGTGTTATCTGAGGTCAACACCTGGTTAGGTTTCCAGGTCAATCCATGTGGACCCGTGGTCGACTTCCCTCCAGATAAGAGGAAGACACTTGAGGCACTCCTTCAGACCATTGCGGCGGGCAACACCTTCACGGTGAAGGAGATTGAGAGAGCACTGGGACGATTGAATTGGGCAACGGCAGCTTGGCCCCTCAGTCGCCCTTTTCTTCAGCCATTTTGGGCATGGAAATCCGCGACGACTACCTCAGGGAAGCCTGGCAAGCTCATACGATCCTTCTCAAAGCTTCTCCTCCAACTGCTTCACAGCCCCCAGATCCAGCCCTGCCCTTATGACCCTGCCTCCAATTGGTGGGGTGCCAGTGATGCTAGTGCACACCCGGACGATGGGGCCTACATTGGGGGATGGATTGCAGATTGTGAGAACCCGTCAAAGGGCCAGACCTGGTGGTTCCATTACAAGATACCCCTCGAAGACCATCCATGGGCTCACAAGGATGGTGACCCAACCAGACGCATTGCGACCCTCGAGATGTTTGGTACATTGATTCTTACCCACTTCCTGCTGGCTTTGGGTGGGAAATCTCTGCTTCGTACCCGTCTCAGCCTCATTTCAGACAATCAAGGCAATGTCTTTGCCCTGTTGAACCAGAAGACGAAGCACATGCCTACCTCAGCTTTCCTAATGCAGCTCATTGCCATGCTCTATGTTGCTGGGGTTCAATTGGCGCCTTCACACATGAAGCGGGACTACAACAAGTGGGCGGACGAACTCACCCACCCGAACTTCACTGGTTTTCATCCTGATCGACGACTACCAGTGAGTGAAGCTCTTTCCCATTTTAAATTTCTCTGGGCCCTTCTGGATGACCAGATGAGTGTCCCCACCTTTTCAGGAAATTCAAAACGTCGTAAGACCGACTCTCACGCCACCTAAGGTCCTTCGGGAGCCAGGTGGTTGCGGCTGACTTTCTGGTGTACAGTGGTGTTTTCCCACCTACAACCCTCTTTTTCCTTTCCTTACTTGCGCGGGCTACACGCTCCGGCGGGTTGGGTGGATTTTGACGTGTGACACCACCACTGCATTTCAGAGTTTCTGTGAAACCATTTGTGATGGATGCGATTGGCATCTGACAGAAACACAGCCGCAAAGCCAACTGCATAACAAAAGGTGCTGACTGACCGATGCAGTTGCTTTGTTCCGTTTCTGTCATTTTCAATTCTATTCGGGAACACAGCATGATTTTTTTAACATATATTTTTAGAAATCATATGTATATCAATAAATATTTATACAAATTGACAAAGGTGTAAAAGGAAATTGTATTTGCATCAGTGTACGCATACAAGCATGCACACATGTATACACACCATGCACACATAGAAACGTACACATTTGTTTTATATACAGGCAGACATGTATATATATATAAATATGCATGTTGACTTAAAAAAATCCGTAGATATACATACGCATCTGTACATGTGAGAACATTCGCAGTTCATGGCGCCTGAGTACTACCGTCTCGAAGATATCCGGCATCAGCACGCCCCAATTCAGTATACTGTCAGACTGAAATTCCTCTGCGCAGGTGGTGCACTGTGGACAGGATGGGGATTGACATTCCAAGAGTGTAACGCTTCTGCGTGCAGGGCTTGGATTTAGCTGTTTGGTCCTGGTGTTGCTGCCCAGGGCGCGGCTGCAGAGCAGGGCCTGGAGTACCAGCAGAAGCTGCAGGCAGGATCGGTGGCTGCGCGATCCAAAAACGCACGTCTCTCAAGACAGAGTGCTGGCGGATTAGGGAATCGTTGCCACTTTCGCTCCTCAAAGACTTTCATATTCTTTCATGAACAGAAACTCTAGGTGGTCAAAACCACGGCTAATTATCAGCCAGTTTGCTCCAGTGAAGCCAGTGAATCAGGAATTGGATGAGAAACTGGTGGAGCTGAGCCCCACCCGGCTTCGAGCCAGGCAGGGTCGGGCAAAGGTGTGCCAACTGGCCCACTCCAGTGCCCAGGTGGACGCCAAAAAAAATCCTGTTCAGACTCGTTCAGGGAACCTTCACCAAACACAGCGTTGGGCGAAACAATTGCACAGGATAGGGGACAGACAGCTTGCGGCCCAACCAGATCTACATGTCTGTGCCGCGCATGTTTGTTTTTAATCGCAAAGCCAAGGCCGCATGGTCATTTGTCTTTTCAGTACTGTGAGTCATTTGAGAGCTTTAGTTTCAACCGTCTCTGACATGATCCAACGCAACATTTTCCAATATTCAGTCTTTTAGGATGGGAAACGGTTCTTTACATTATCAACTTTCCGTTTTTGAAAAACCTTGGTTATTTCTTGCAATGCGCGAGCAAAATCCCAGCAACCAACCATGATTGGGGGGTGAAATTCACGTCCATCCCATTAAAATGTATGCGGTGGTGTTGCAATCATTGTGTTGTTTTTTCCACCATCATATCCTATAAACATCTGAGCATTTCCATTTTTTTGGGTTTACCTCATCTCAAGATTTTCATCCGGACGCCCAGAAAAGCGATGCTCGAGGCAAAGTGGGAGTGGCAGTCGCAGCGGCGCAGTGGTCCGCGTTGGGCCCTCAGCGCCACAGACATGGGAATCGATGCGTTTGCCATTGTGGGTATGTCTGAAAATGGGGTATACCCCCAATTATAGCCATTTAGTAGGGATAATGATCATTAACCATTGGGTGTAGGGGTACACTATTTTCAGACAAACCCTTGTTGGTTGATGGATTCGTTCTTTCATGGAAATTCGCACTCTGGTAGTCTAACAGTGGCAAATTTCCATGTTGAGAAACCGTAAAGCATCGAACCAACTAGCCACGTTCCATAGCGGACCGTAAAATGATCAAAAGGTTTGACAGAGGGTTTTGAACATTGGATAGTTGGGATATTTTTATTTGGATATTTGGGGTATGATGGATACTCTGGATGTAATGAGATGGTCAAAATATAAGGCCCAGAAAACCGCAGTCCTAAACTAATGAGGTTTGAGTCTTCACAGGTACCCCACTTTTATGGGTTTGGGTGTGTCTGAGAATGGGGATGCATCCCTAAATGACAACTCACCAGGGGATGGACTGAGGTTTTCATGGAGTCTTTTGAAAATCCAAGGGGCCAAACCTCAGTTGCAAGGTTGTTTAACTTGTCTTTTTGGGTTTTAATCTCCATGTCTCAGCCTCCAAAGTTACTATCAAACAATGTCTCCACACTCATGGGCCCTTATGAACGATTTTCCCAATAATGGATTTACTAAGGTATAGAACTTGGGTTGTCAACCACCACTACCCCCTTATTGGTGAGACATCTGGATTTTTGCGGGTGAAACCATAATGTTTTACACATGGTTTTAAACATCTCGCCTTCTGTCTCTTCTTGTTGTTGACACGTATCAGCCTTTGTCAGTGGCGTCAAGCGAATATATACATTGAAAATCATTTAAAGATCATGTATATATATATGTATACAAGTTGTATACACACATTCACACACTTTATACATATAATATTACATATATATATATATGTATATTGTGTCAATGTATATATATACATACATATACGTTTACATATACATATACATATATAACATATATATATATACACAATCGGGAATATATGTGGCTCATACGCCATTTGTCAACTCCCAGGAAGTGGAGCAGAAGCTGGCGCAGCTGTCGCCGCGAGGGTCTCCGCCAGGGTGCGCCGTTGTTTTTTGGGGGGTTCCCGCCATGACTGACAGGATGGGGCCCCAGTTCGTTGGCTAAGCTGGTTTATAACTGGTATAAATATAGTGTATTTATAACTGTTATAACTATAATGACTATAACAGCGTTCATTATAACTATTGTTATTATAGTCATTTATAACTGTTATAACATGTTACAACAATAGTGTATGATACTGATACTTATAACTGATAACTATATTTAGATGAGGTTATCAACCAACAAACATAACTGGGGGGCACCATCCTGTAGGAAAAATCCATATCCCAAGAGATGGGAAAAACGGTAGGTTTTAAGATTGAAAATTGGACGAAATTGGGATCCTATTGAGATTATCATGGGATGAGTGAATATAGAGTGAATTATGGGCAATCGCATTTCTCGCTGACTGCATGGCTGAATGAACTACTTCTTGGTTGAGCTAGAGATTTCCTAAGCCAAACCTCCCTTGAGTGGCCTCTTCATTGAGCTACCTCTTCATTGGACCAACTCTTCGCTGTGGTACGTCATCACTCAGCTATTGTACCTCCTCTCTGAGCTGCCTCTTACTTGGGATGTTTCTTCTCTGAGCTACCTCCCTCTCTCAGCTATTTCTTCTGATGGCAAGGCTTCTTTTACTTCTTTTACTTCTTTTAGCGCGGCCGTTGCAATGCGTTTATGAACCTCCAGCTGAAGTCCCGCGTAGCGCGAGAGTCACGCCAAGCCCAAAACTATCATTCTCGCAGCTGTTGCGCTGCATTTAGCAACCTCCAGCTGCAGTCCCTTTTGCCAATGCGTTTCGCCAGAGCCTATACAATCCCGCATTTAGCATGGACGCAGCAGCTTTAGACCTGAAATCGCCCGCTCTCAAATAGCTGAGCAAAAAATCGAGCTCTCACTAGAGTCTGGGGCACATTTTTCCGACCCCTTCTTCCAAAAGTTGCTCCAATGCCTACGTTTCTTTTTTTTGGCCAATCAAGCTCTTGCTACAGTCTCGTGCACTTTTTGTCGACAGCTTTGCTCCCTACACCGCGGAAATACACTAGCAAAAACAGAGTGATTCACGCACTTCCATTGTTTCACGCGCATATGCACAAGCTGTGGTACTGTTACCGTGATCAAACGTTTCCGCTTGCGAATTGCTATTGCTAATGTTTCCACTTTCCAACTGCTGTTGATACCTCCGTGGTTGACATGATGATGTGAAGACTGACGATGGACATTCGTCCGTAACTCGCAAGTTGACAAACTAAACTGCTTTTGATGATGGCCAAGGGATTATAAAGAATTTCAGGGGTTGTAACCATCGAAATTTGTGGTTCGTAGATGACTATGTTTGGGTACAATTCATATTGTTGACCTCACTGGTTGTCCTTTTCTGATGGTTGGGATTAGCCCAAAATGATCTTATTTAAGTTTGGTGAATACCTATAATCCAGCCAGATTGATTAGGGGCCCTGATGGATTGACCATCAAGTGGCTGATTGGTTGGTTGATTAACTGGATGAATGCGTTGATTGGTTGCATGATTGGTTGGGTGTTGAATTCTTTGTTTGATAGGTTGACTGATTGATAAAGGGGTCGGTTGATTGATTTAACGCACGCTTTTGCCATGGCCCATCAGAGAAACCAAGTTGCTTCACAGTGTTTTGAACGCGATGTCTTTTTCAAATACATGATGTTCAAATGTGTGTGTATATATATGAATGTACATAGACATCTAGGTGTATGAGTTTTTGACAAACAAGTACAGTATCTGAATATATGTTCTATATTTCTGCACTTTACGCACCAGCATGACCCCACGTTTTCTTTTTTGTCGCACCTGGCAGGGCCAAGGTGGCCCGGGTTCCAAGTCTGGGTAGACTTTGAGTGGCAGCAGTGGCTTCATTTTCTCCTATTTGTGGAGAAACACCGGCCTTTTAAAATAAACTCTGAACTTAGTTTTTGGCAGGGTATCTATGACATAGAATGCATTTGGATGTGCATTCCAGCATGTATGTGGTTAATAGCCATGGCAAATCTAATTGGATTATCAACCCCGTACAGGGCCAGGGTACCAGGGATGAACATCCACGAGATGATGCTGGTGTTTTTGCCCAGTTGGGGGACAGATATGCTGTCCCCCTTTTTCGAAAGCCATCAGAAAGCTACTTTTTTTAAACATGGTTGGTGACTCACCAAAACGAAACATATGTATATATATATACACACATAGACACAGTATATACTGTACATATCAATGTAAGCCACAAAGATGGGAGCAATCATATTTTCTACCAAGAGGAATGAACCAATGTGGAGGCCCAGACTCATTATTAACCAATTATTAACCCATTGTATGACCATTATGAACCCATTAACATCTTTTATCTTTGTGAATCCAATTATCAACCCCAAACCCTTCCCCTTATTAATCAAAAGCCCTTCTTATTCATATAGAACCCCGTTATTAACCCTATCTCCACTATTAACCTCTGAGATCGGATGGTTTGATCCGGGGACAGGCCAATGGTGGCTCGCTGAATTTCACTGGTGCCTTTGGAATGGAGGTGTCTGAGCCGGACGATAGAAAGGGTTGAATGTTGTTACCATGGTTTTAGTATGTTTTAGTAAGATAGGGATCATTTCTCCACGATTTTTTGCGGAAGACTGGACATCAGTGACATCTGACTTTTCTGCATCTTTTCCGGGACTTGCTATTCTGCTAAACTAGGATTCAACCGTCCAGTAGTAAATTTGGAGGGGTTCGCCGGTCGAGTCTTTTCGCCGGTTCTCCGAACCTGGCCTGATTGTGCAGGATTCCTCGACCCTTCCGAACGAGGCTGGGGATTTTGAGTGCTGCTTCCCAGATATTTAGCAAACACATATATCACCCTTATATCAGGTGTGTTGGGAGCAACCCTGAATAGAACTACAGTCGAGTTTTCTTAAATGACCAAACATGACCAGATAAAGATCGACACAGCTGCAGGCTCGACCTGGCTGGACTCGATGATCGACTCCCCCCATGCTTTCCCCCAAGGTTTCTCCAGCTCCACATGCTTTCCCCATGAACTCCCTGTGAGAACCCTTCCGAGAATTGGTTTCAGGTAAAATCTGCAGGAACCGCCTGAACTTGGGGTAAAAACCATAGTTTTCCATCGAGTTCTTCAAAGTAACCCGATCCATCGCTCATAATTTGCTGATGAAATCACCATTTTTATCACCATGTTGAGTGGTCTTTCCTGCCCAGTTTTGATGCTTAAATCCTCAATTTTCCTCATTTTTGATGGTTGAATCATGTTAAATCCCCCTTTTTTCCTTCGAGTTCCCCGCTCCGTAGGTGGTGCCCATGCGCGTGTCGCCTTTGCGACGACCCTCCAACATGTCTTCCAGCGAGCTCCTGGTTCCAAGGGGGGCCATAGGAGTATGGCCAGATGTATCTAGACATATATATATATATATCTATATGTATCTATATCTATATCTATGTGTATATATATAATATGTAGACACATATATATATATATAAACATAAATATATATATAAACACACATATATATATATATACATACATATATAACCACTAAACGTTGGGAATTGAAATAGGTTCGCTTCAAAAGGGGGAAACTCAGGCCAGTTTAGTGGGGAAAGTTATTTTCTTAACCATGGGAATTGGGAGGTCACAAGTGGATTTGGGTCAAACATGGAGCACCCATAGCGCACTGCTTGTTTGCAGGATTAAATGTCCACATCTTGGGTATATAATGCTGAGCCATACCCAGATGGACGTGAGGCACTGAACAGTTGCATCATCATCATCATCAACATTACAATCATCATCAACATCATCACCATCATCATCATCATCATCAACATTACAATCATCATCATCATCATCATCAACATCATCATCATCATCATCATCATCACCATCAACATCATCATCATCGTCATCATCATCATCATCATCAACAACAACATTACAATCATCATCAGCATCATCACCATCATCATCATCATCATCATCAACATTATAATGCTCTCTCCTTTTACCGCCCCACACTGTTTGGGGTCTCTTGCCGGGATAATTTTTAAAGGCAAAACATTGACTGTGAATGGGATTTAATCAATTGAAATAGGTTCGTCTCAAAAGGGGGGAAACCCAGGCCAGTTTAGTGGGGAAAGTTATTTTCTTAACCATGGGAATTGGGGGGTCACAAGTGGATTTGGGTCAACCATCCCATGGCGCACTGCTTGTTTGTAGGATTAGATGTCCACATCTTGGGAACATAATGCTGAGCATGACTATGTCCCACTTGAAAGTGGTGAAATACCCTATGTATCCCTATGTATCACCCAGACATCCCAGTGAAATGTCGGTAAACTCCGACAAAATCTCCCACTTGTGGTCTGGGTTTGTTTAAAACTGGTGTACCCCCAAATTCCCTAGGTTAGCCGAGGTTTCTCATCATTTTCTCCATTCGAACGACCGGAAATCGGGGTGATTTCGCACCAAGGTGATCCTCCCTCAGGGCTTGAATAGCGATGGCCGGGTCGTAGTTTGAAACTCAGGATGTCTTCGGTGTCTGGTTGGTGGTGTCACATATTTCACCATCTAAAAAAGGCGATATCACGTGGATATATATATAGTGGATATATAACCAATGATGACCTGCTTAGTGGTTTCAGTGGTTTCAGCCATATCTACATGTTACACACACACAAACACACACACACATATATATATATATACATATGTACATATGCATATGTATATATATATATATGTATATATACACTTATCTTTTTAACCAGACCTGGGATGATGATCCCACATGACGAATATTAGTCAGTGGGTTTGAAACCACCAGTGGCCCGAGCTGAGGCTGCAACCAACCTTTCGGCCACCCATCCAGGACTGTGATGTATCCAGAGAAATCCTCGCAATAAAAACTGCTTTGTTTTTTCCTTTGGATTGACTCCATTGCACATTGTGTGCATGAAAAATTGATTCAAACTAAACACCCCACCTGGGGTAGCACATTATGTGGCAACACTTTTGGGAGGCGACAAGGGGGTTCCAGAGTCTAGTGACCGCCGATTCAGGGCAGTGAACAACCTCTTTTTTTTTTGGCAGACCTTGTTTTTGTTTGTCAACTGCTACTTCCTGGCCATTGAAGCAAATATACATAATTATACATATATGTATACATAGGATGGTTTTCTATATCCCACAACATCATGATGTCAAGAATAGTTGAATCCGTATACCTGTGACCCTTGAATCGCCCATTTTCGATGTGAAATTCCGGCCGGATTAGCCACCTCACGTTTGGACTCGCCGTCAGGGCCACCAGGGTCCATCACTTTGCCGTCCAAGTTGCCAGCAGACAGGCGCGTCTGTCTATCACTTAATCAGTAACTCAATCAATCTGTATGTCCGTCTCTCTGCCGCGCTGGCTGGCTGTCTCTCTGTCTCTGTTTGTTTGTCTATCTCTACATACATACATACATACATACGGACGGACGGACGGACGGACGGACCGACGGACCGACGGACCGACGGACCGACGGACCGACGGACCGACGGACCGACGGACCGACGGACCGACGGACAGACGGACAGACGGACAGACGGACAGACGGACAGACGGACAGACGGACAGACGGACAGACGGACAGACGGACGGACAGACAGACAGACGGGACAGACGACAGACGGACAGACACGGACAGACGGGGGACGGAACGACACGGACAGACCCGACCGACAGACTTCTTTTATGTTAAGACACTTAACACCTCTTACACCAGACCGAACCCGACCAGACCGAAAGAACAGAACAGCAGACAGAAACGACAGAACAGACCAGAACAGACAGAACAGAGAAACAGACAGAAACAGACGAACAAGGGACCAGAACAGGACCGCAGAACAGACAGAACAGACACGAACAACCGAACCAGGACAGAAACAGGAAAGAAACAGACAGACCAGACAGACCAGACAGACCAGACAGACCAGACAGACC
>CAMXCT020002434.1:52388-100496 GCA_947184155.2 Cladocopium goreaui
TAACATTACATAACATTACATATCATTACATAACATTACATAACATCACAACATTACATAACATTGCATAACATTGCATAATATTACACTACACTACATCACCTTAACTTAACTTAAGTCAACTATACATACATACATACATAACATTACATAACATTACATAACATTACATAACATTACACAACATTACATAACATTACACTACACTACACTACATTACAATAACTTAACTTAACTATACATACATACATTACATGATATTATATGTTCTATTATTTTATATTATATTATATTATACTAAATCATATTATGTTATATTGTATTATATTATAGTATGTTATGTTCTGTTTTATTATGTTAGATTGTACTATATCATATCACTATCATATCCTTTTATTTTACATGATATTATATTACATTATATTATATTTCATTATGTTATACTACATTATATTATATCACATTATATTATATTTTGTTGTATATTATATTAATATTATATTATACCAATAATATATTATATTATATTAAATTAAATTATATTATATATATTGTATTATATTATATTATATTATATTATGTTATATTATACAATATTATATTATATTATATTATACACTATTATATTATATTAAATTATATTATATTATATTATACTATATTCTATTATATTATATTATATTAAATTATATTATATTATATTATATTATATTATATTTTATAGACATACACATAGACATATACATATAGATACAAACACACCTTTAATGTAACGAAAGGCAAGGCACACTTAGCACCTGCGAGGCCGTTTGCCACGGCACCCAGCTGGGCGCCGGGCCGCAGTTTGCAGGCGCCAGCACCCAGTGTGATGCGAGCGATGGAGGTTGGGTGCTGGGATGGGAGAGGTGGGGAGAATTCACCGTTTTTGCCATTCAAAACACCATCAAAATACATCGAACTAGCATAGTAACTGAGGAAAATACATCAAAATACCATAGTTGATTCTAGTTGATTGGTGATTTGAGGGAGTTATACTGGGGTAATTGGGGATAATGAACTAATCCGTAGTAGGGAAATCTATCTACCAAGTAGTATGACTCTTATGACTCTTATTTCGCGGGCTACTATTGTTACTGTACTTCCTATCATTTCCTAACATTCTGTTGTGGCTATTATGACTATTATGACTATGATCCTAGCCATTATTCTTACTACAGTATCACTATATTATAGACAGATTATACACTATTAATATACAATTCCGATTATATATATATAGTAACGGACCGAAACTTAGAATATGTTTTTGGAAACGCAGCAAAAGTACCCGTCGACTTCGTTTCTCCGTAGCGCAATATTTTATTATTATTTTTTTTTGGCTAATCGTCACAATTTGCCGCGTATATGCATCGAAATGTTTTTTTCGGAAATTTTACGAGTACTTTTTGGATTTTTTGTTGAATGTAGGCACAAGGGGACTTAAAATATCGCTGCAACATGGTTTGAAAGATGTTGCTGCTGTTTTGGTGATTTATGCTAATCTTCCCAATTTGCCTTGTAGTCCCCCGTCGTCCCCCCAAATAATAAACACCTGGAGGAGTTTTAGTATTAGGGGGTACTCAGTATTAGGGTGCGAAGCTTTCCCACATATTAAATTAACAACTTTAATATAAAAAGCTAAAATGTTCTATATCAAAATCGATTAGATTTCGTTTCAAATCTATTTAGAATATTGCCACAAATTGGATTTCGAAGCTCTCCCCTAATATTAAATTAAGAACCCTAGAACAAAGAACAAAAATGGTTTATTTCAAAATCGATTGGATTTCCGTTTAAAATCACAGTAAGAGATTGCCAAAAATTGGATTTCCTAAGATTAAATTAAAAACCCTAATATAAAAGACTAATTTGTTCTATTTCAAAATTGATTAGATTTCCTTTTAAAATCTAATTAAAATATTGCCCAAAATTGGATTTTGAAGCTTTCCCCTCATATTAGATTAAACATGTTAATATTTTTTTCGATCTTAAAGACGGGCCCCAACAAAAAAGTACCCTGCGAGAACAATTAGTTTTCATTATTAGGGAGTGAAACCCTAAAATAATGGGGACCTTCATTTTTAATTTGTTTTCGAAAGGGTATCAATTAGACATCAAATTGGCCAGTCTGAAATTTCCCAACATTTAACGTGGACCTAGTTTTGCATACTTGGAGTACGCGTAGTAAAAGGAGGTGGAGATTATATGCATCAAAATGGTTCCGACGGAAACCGGTTTCACTTTTCTTGTGATTCTTAGAACATGGCAAAACATGATTTGGAAGGCGTTTCTGTTGTTTGGTGATTTATGTTCATGTTGACAATTTGCCGTGTATTCATCAAAATGGCTCCGACGGGTACTTTGCTTTCATTTTTTTCTAGTTGCTGGAATTAAAGTTGAAAAAAGTAAGCTTAGAACATGTCAAAACATGGCTTGGAAGGCGTTTCTGTTGTTTGGTGATATACACTAATCTTTACAATTTGCCGTGCATATGCGTCAAAATGGCTCCGACGGGTACTTTTTTTCACTTTCTTGTGATTGTTGGAATTCAAGTTGAAAAAAGGAAGCTTAGCACATGTCAAAACATGGTTTGGAAGGCGTTTCAGTTGTTTGGTGATGTACGCAAATAGCGCAAGATTCGGCAAGATATTTTTGGTTGCTAATCTATACAATTTGCCGCGTATATGCATCGACATTGTTTTTTCGGAAATTTTACGAGTACTTTTTGGATTTTTTGTTGAATGTAGGCACAAGGGGACTTAGAATATCGCCGCAACATGGTTTGGAAGATGTTGCTGCTGTTTTGGTGATTTCTGCTAATCTTCCCAATTTGCCTTGTAATCCCTTCCCCCTGTTACCAAACGGTCCCCCGTCGTCCCCCCAAATAATAAACACCTGGAGGAGTTTTAGTATTAGGGGGTACTCAGTATTAGGGTGCGAAGCTTTCCCACATATTAAATTAACAACTTTAATATAAAAAGCTAAAATGTTCTATATCAAAATCGATTAGATTTCGTTTCAAATCTATTTAAAATATTGCCACAAATTGGATTTCGAAGCTCTCCCCTAATATTAAATTAAGAACCCTAGAACAAAGAACAAAAATGGTTTATTTCAAAATCGATTGGATTTCCGTTTAAAATCACAGTAAGAGATTGCCAAAAATTGGATTTCCTAAGATTAAATTAAAAACCCTAATATAAAAGACCAATTTGTTCTATTTCAAAATTGATTAGATTTCACTTTAAAATCTAGTTAAATATTGCCCAAAATTGGAATTTGAAGCTTTCCCCTCATATTAGATTAAACATGTTAATATTTGTTTTCGATCTTAAAGACGGGCCCCAACAAAAAAGTACCCTGCGAGAACAATTAGTTTTTATTATTAGGGAGTGAAACCCTGAAATAATGGGACCTTCATTTTTAATTTGTTTTCGAAAGGGTATCAATTAGACATCAAATTGGCCAGTCTGAAATTTCCCAAAATTTAACGTGGACCTAGTTTTGCATACTTGGAGTACGCTTAGTAAAAGGAGGTGGAGATTATATGCATCAAAATGGCTCCGACGGAAACCGGTTTCACTTTTCTTGTGATTCTTAGAACATGGCAAAACATGATTTGGAAGGCGTTTCTGTTGTTTGGTGATTTATGCTCATTTTGACAATTTGCCGTGTATATATGCATCAAAATGGCTCCGACGGGTACTTTGCTTTCATTTTTTTTCTAGTTGCTGGAATTAAAGTTGAAAAAAGTAAGCTTAGAACATGTCAAAACATGGCTTGGAAGGCATTTCTGCTGTTTGGTGATTTATGCTAATCTTCACAATTTGCCGTGTATATGCGTCAAAATGGCTCCGACGGGTTAAAGGTGAAAAAGGACGCTTAGCACATGACAAAATATTGTTTGGAAGGCGTTTCTGTTGTTTGGTGATTGACGCTAATCTTGACAGTTTGCCGTGTATATATGCATCAAAATGGCTCCGACAGAAACCGTTTCACTTTTCTTTTGAGTCTTGGAATTAAAGTTGAAAAAAGGAAGCTTAGCACATGGCAAAACATGGCTTGGAAGGCGTTTCTGTTGTTTGGTGATTTATACTAATCTTCACAATTTGCCGTGTATATGCGTCAAAATGGCTCCGACGGGTACTTCTATTTCACTTTCTTGTGATTGTTGGAATTAAAGGTGAAAAAAGTAAGCTTAGAACATGTCAAAACATGGTTTGGAAGGCGTTTCTGTTGTTTGGTGATTTATACTAATCTTCACAATTTGCCGTGTATATGCGTGAGTCTTGGAATTAAAGTTAAAAAAAGGAATCTTAGAACATGTCAAAACATGGCTTGGAAGGCGTTTCTGTTGTTTGGTGATATACACTAATCTTTACAATTTGCCGTGCATATGCGTCAAAATGGCTCCGACGGGTACTTTTTTTCACTTTCTTGTGATTGTTGGAATTCAAGTTGAAAAAAGGAAGCTTAGCACATGACAAAACATGGTTTGGAAGGCGTCTCTGTTGTTTGGTGATTTACGCTAATCTTCACAATTTGCCGTGTATATGCATCAAAATGGCTCCGACAGAAACCGTTTCACTTTTCTTGTGATTAGAACATGTCAAAACATGGTTTGGAAGGCGTTTCTATTGTTTGGTGATTTATGCTAATCTTCACAAAATGCCAGAATTCATCATGCATGGAAAGATCAAACAGAGTTGGGAAAATTGATGAAAAAGTGCCACAACAACGAGAACACCAAATTCTGGCCGAATCTGGGTAATCGGGAAAATTGATGAAAAAGTGCCACAACAGCGAGAAAACAAAATTGGGCCGAATCTTAGAACATCGCCGCAATCAAAAGCTATAGCTTAGTTTTTGCGGCGATATTCTAAGATTATATACGGACGCGCCATTGTGACTATATTCTAAGTTCTGGGTCAAAAATTTTGGAAAAATGGCGATATTCTAAGTTTCGGCCCGTCGCTATATACTAAAAAAATGTCTTAGCATTATTTGTAGTACTATTTGTGGTTTTCTGGGTTTTCCCTTCTTTTGGAGGGTATATGGGATGACGATCGCGGGAATTACGGATGGGTACTTTATTTTCATAGAGTGACGACGACTCTGACCCGATTTTCTGGGTGAACCTTGGGCAATGAAAAAGGTGACTGGGCTATTTTTTTGCAATACTATTTGGATTTAAATAAACTATCAACATTGGGGATTGTAAAGGGGGTAATGAGGATGAATCAATGATGAATCATTATACTATTGAGATGGATCCACACTTACTGCATCATTATATCTCCATATGAATGGGGGATGGACATCCATGAATCCCAACTATTTAAGTTGTGAACAGAAGAAGATTCCAAGGGTGAACTTACCTATACAAATGGGGAGAATTCGCTATCCCCGGGGCATCTCTTTTGGTCAAACAAGCTTTCGCGACTTGATCGGATCAGGATTCTTGCTGACTGTATACCCAGTTGTGGTGTTTTGGTGCCAAGCTCTTGTTGATCAGTTTGGTTGATTCCATCACCATTTTGTTGTTTTGGCCCACCTTTTTTCTGGGAAGTCTAGATTTTATGCCTCGCCGTTTCGTTGTTGATATTGCAATTGTTTATGCTGCATACTGACTTGCTGTCAATAATCTTCCGAGGGTGTATGTAGGCCATAAGCACAAACAATTCTGGGTACAGTAGACCTTGGTTTGGTAGGTCACTCAGTTAAGTTTTTGCCGTCATGATATCATTTTTATTGAAGGGTATCTACGAGCAGCAGTGATACTCCCGGCACCTTTGGTTGATACGCGCAGCTCAGTTCGCATCTAACTTAAGCCCTCACTTGAGATGGGTCAATCTCCATTTTTCATGGTAAAACCCTTCGTTTTCGATAGTCAAACCATGTTAAACCTTCATTTTGCTGGTGAGTTCCGAATTTTTGTCCACCTTCTCCGGTGCGTAGGTGATGCCCGCAGCACAGATGGCGGCTAACGCGGTGGCCGCCACCAGCGGCTGGCAGCCCTATGGGTTGCACGGAGCGCCGGCCTTTCAAACGCTGCCCAGGCTGTGTCGGTTGGGTATGAAGTTTTTTGGAATGATTCAATATTTAATGGTTTTTAGTAGTTACAGTAACAATGATTAATCATGATCAATAATGATTAATCATGATTACAGTAATCAATATTATTGTTGATTAATAATGATTAATAGTGGTTAATGATAATTAAGGTTGATTATTGATGGTTAATGATAATTATATAATGTTAGGTAAGGCAAGGTCACAAACCAACCATATTTTGATGGTTGGTTTATACCACCCATTTTGGTAAATTTGAGGATGGTTTACTATTTCTTTACTAACATTGCAGGGCCTTATACTAGCTGGGTGATTGGGGATTGTGAACTAATCCATATGCATGGGAAAGCTATCAACCAGTATTTCATAAGATGGGATAGGGGCATTTTTAATGGCTCACCTGTTTTTTCTGTAGAAATGATGCTGGAAAAATACCAATGGATACCACATGATACCACTGGCTTTTGGATGACAAAATGGCCCCAAATGGAAATTACGGCATGTGCAAAAAATTGGCAAACAATGTGGTTTTACCGGTTTACCGGATAAACATGCTGGCTCTTGCAAGATGCCCAGATGAGATTGGTTCGGAAGGGTTTTTTTCACCATTGGACGATCCCGAAACCAATTGGCATTGAACGTTCATGGCATTGGGCTTTTCTCATTGCCGATGCTGAAACCCGGTTTTCCATCCAATGGTTTTGATTTGCCGTAAATCCCACTGGACAAAGCCAGGGGATGTTAAAGGATGATCTAGGTGGAGATAATGGTTGGTGGATTGGACAGGAAATCGTGGATGCAACCAGTGCTACTTGGTGTAGAATTTTGCGCAGGTGGATTCAGGTGGATAGAACATTATGGAACTGCATATATTGTAACGGAATTTTTGGCTGTGATGCTTAGGAATTAAAGACTGGCCCATCATGGGATAGCAGTAGGATCAGATTGGCACTTGAGTAATTAGCGGTACACACATATATATATACACATATATATATACTGTATACATATATATATATATACATATATATATATAGACACTTGTAAAAGTGTATTGTATGTTGCTGAACAGATTCGCAAGTGTGTATGTTCTCAGTGGATTCAACTGGTGTATTTGGTGATTTTCATATTGACGTATAACTACCAGCTGCTACTGGCTTGGTAAGGGTCCTGAGCTGAGCATAGGCCCCGACCCACTGTTTCGTAACCCCCAAGTAGATAGAGTAAATCTCATTACTTCCCATGAAAATAGTGCTGAAATGTGATGAAAATAATTTTTCTAAGTTTTTGAGGGTTGCATAGGGTTGCTATATAATCTATATATAATCTGGCCAAATTTTTCTTATTGAAACCATGACCGAAACGGCCAGGGAGCATGGCTACACTCGCGGATGACGGTACTACGGTACCGATTTAAGTGAGCGGAGGCCACAAACAGCAGAAAAACAGGTGGGAAAGCTGGGAAAATCCCCGCGCCAAATGGAGGATTCTAATGAGAAATGGGACAATTCCAACAAGCCATGTTTGATGAGTGGAATGAATAAGCACCAAATTGGTCAAGACTGATTCGAAATGAAAGAAACCATGCAACATGCTGGCCCTCAAGCGATTGTTTAGTACGAAGGGTGACGGCACTCGGAGCACAACCATGTCCCCCGCAGCGGAACCCAAGCAGTTGTTTCAGGACAGTCAAAGATTTTAGGGCTCCAAATGATGGACAGTTGTGATTCATGCCAAACAATTTTCATTGTCTGGGGGCATGGTCCATCACCCCAGTGGGGTCAAAGTTGTTTTCACCCCCGATGACCTTTCTGTGACTGCGCCGTCCATGAAAGCAGCTTTCAATGGTGGTCCTGGCCCTTGGTTCTATGAGTGTTCCATCAGAAGGCTAGTATGGCTAGTACCTTTTGGCAGCAAGAATATTTGTTACGAGCTTAGGCAGCTTAGCAGCTTAGGATTGTGTGATTAAATCATATTCAACCCATATATTTTGCTTCCGCCTTCATGAAAATTGGGGGATACCGAGTAGCCTGAGCACTAGGTCAACATGGCATGTGAAAAGGCCCCGAATCGGATGGCCAACTCGTCAATTTTGTGAGTTATTTGGAGTAAGTGCCCGAAGGCAAAGAACTGGCTCAATTGGAGACAGTGAATTCAATTTTCCCAGGAAGAGATATATCCATCTGCAGAAGTCGGGCGGAAATCACATGATTTTCTTTCGATTCGACAGGTTGCTGACTGACAAAAATAGCTGATTGAGTAATTGAATTGATCGATGGATAGAATAAGAATGAATAAGATAAGATAAGTAGTTCTTTGAAGCAGGTCTTCTCGGAGCTATTCAACTGTCTAAACATATCTACTGTAAATCTATCAACATAATTCAGCACATATTATCGAATTATGATTCATGATGAATTTAATTCTATTGGCAAAGTTCAGACGATAGCCAAACCTCACTTTATAATTCTGATTTATCACGAGGAGCGATAGCGATAGGATGCCTTGAAGAATATCTTTATCTCAAATTATCAATCAGTTTTTTCTGGCCATCTCGTATTCAAACTCTAATTATTGGAAATATAGAGTTTATATACTGAGACCTTTCTTAAACTCATTTGACTACGATCAGTTATCGAGTAAATTCTCCTACCGTAAGTAAGAGATAGAGTTAAATCAATAAAAACAAACGGATATGATATATATATATATGTATATATATATGTGTACATATATATATGTACACATATATATATATATGTACATATATATATATATGTACATATATATATATATATATATATGTATATATATATATATCAATAGATATGTAAATATATGATAATGTATGAATATATTGTGCATTCTTAAATTTTACTTAGATCTATATCAAGGCTATATCTTTTATATTTCAATATACAACATGAAAGAAGCGTAAAACATCTACATATATGAGATTTATATTATTCTTATTTTGCATATTTGTTTTGGATTGATGAGGCGAACACTACTGTTGTTCTACATGTTTCATCTTGCTGACTGAGCCGCGTATCTTCAAGGTTGGGTCAACCTTTGGTAGGTAGTTCTTGGCAGCTTAAAAGAGAATTGCTTTTATCGGTGATTGTTATGGGGCATCATGGTGATATGATTGGGATAACCAATATATATATAGTGATATGCTTGGTGGTTTGAATTTAAGAAAAACACATTTTTTTTTCATCCTACCTGGGACGTTTGATCCCAAATGACGAGCATTGGCGAGTGCAATGGCGACCGGAGGAAGTCTCCAGGTGTTGGCGGTTTGATCCATTGCTGATGGGAGGTGGGGATCGGTGATGAACTGTGGATCGCCATCAGAACTCAAAATAGTCGTATGTATTTTCACAGGATATGTCCTGATATATACGTGTATATACATATACAATCATATACATAGATAAAGCGGGTGACGGACATACACTAAATGAACATCATTTTAATTTTGTTCTTGACAGATTTCCAGTATATATATATATTTTGGATAAGCCAAATTACGTACACCAAGGGAACTATATACATATATCTATGTGTATGACTCGGTCCGTGGCCTTCCGAACCCCGGAAGGGTAGGCGTACATTATATACATGATACATTGTACATGTATAGATTGTATAATAATTATTATATATAGATGTTTGGATGATGTATAATGTATATAAGGTATGATTACATACATTATACATGCACAATCATATGTATATATATATATAATATTATACATATATATATACACATGATGTACTATTCACAGTTACTCCGTTGTACAGATATGAAAAACAAAATGCCACTACCATCGGCCCAGGTGAGGCGTTGGTGTGACGGCCCAGGTGGGCGAGCCCAGAGGGTGGAGGAGATGGAAGACATTGAACGAAAATCACCATTTTTAATGGCAAAATCACCATTTTAATGGATAAAAATGAACCAAAAACATGGATAAATCACCTTTTTTAATGGATAAAGCATGACAAAACATGATAAATTGCCTAAAAATGGGTCATTTTCCATAGCAATGTTAGCTACTATACTAGGATATATAGTATATACTTTAACAAACTCAGTGATTTAGAGCAGTTGAGTTAATCAACAATTAGATTACAGTCATGATGTACAACGGGTCAGCGTTGATCCGATGGCCAGGTGCATGGCACAACGGCTGATCCGTTGGGATGCCTGGAAAACCGCAGTGATGACCAGCAGATGTGAAATTGTAATCATACACATACATACATACATACATGCATGCATGCATGCATACATACATACATACATGCATCCATACATCCATACATACATACATACATGCATCCATGCATCCATACATCCATACATCCATACGTACATACATACATACATACATACATACACACATACACACATACACACATACACACATACACACACATACATACATACATACATACATACATACATACATACAGACACACACACACATACATACATACATACATACATACATACATACATACATACATACATACACACACACATACATACATACATACATACATACATACATACATACATACATACATACATACATACATACATACATACATACACACAGACATACACACAGACATACATACATACATACATACATACATACATACATACATACATACATACATACATACTTACATACTTACATACTTACATACTTACATACTTACATACTTACATACTTACATACTTACATACATACTTACATATATATATATATACATACATACATACATATATATACACACATATATATATATACATGTATGTATATATGTATATATGTAAATATGTATATATTATACGTCTAAACAAAGACATTTACACAGCTATCGGAGAATGATCTTCGCCCTATGAATCGGATTCCAAGGAATTTGTTCGAACAAGTCGATTGACCAAACCCTCACAAGAGTGATTTGGTACCAAGTGGTGGGGTATGTGCCGAAGACCCTTGTTTTGTGTCCATTGAGAAATCTTTTTTCTGTGAAGGATCGGAAACACGAGACTAGATTAAATGCGACACATAGAAAGGTATGACATTTGCAAAGCACCAAAAGCAACTTACCCACTTCAAACATCTTGGCCATTTTGAAATGGAACAGATACACATTTTCAAACATCCTTTTTTTCACGATCCCAACGTGCCATATCTGGGGCTCCCGCTTCGAAGTCCTCCAGCTGCTTGGAGGCTATTTCACCATCCTGGGGCCTTGCCCTGAATCCCTGCAGGCGCGACCCAGTGGATTCAAGGGAGAATTCATGGATGAAACCATTGAAAAACCCTGATTTTCATGGGAAAAACATGGGAAAAACCCATGGAGAAATCCGTTTCAAGGATGATTTTCCCACGCACATCGCTGGTGATGCCTCAAGTTCATTTATTCAAACTTTTATGATAAGCAAAGAGCGAGAAACCTTCAATTAATGTACCACTAAGAATAATTGATGTAAAACATTGTAGAATATGATTTTGCTCAAATCTGAGTCCCCAAACAGATCGCAAAGTAATTTTCCTACTAAAACAGTGTTGTCGATGACTTCAGGGGGAAAAAGTCGAGCAGTTGGGGAACTCCCTAAACTTGAAACTGCTGAATTTCCCATTCATCTTTATTGGTATGTGACAATTCTTCATCCGATTCTAATTTTTTCTCGTTTTCTGCCAGTTCCATATGTTCCATGTATTGGATCAAGATTTTCGTTGGTTCACTTCCGGTTTTTGTTGGTGTCCATCCCATTCGTTTGATTCAGTTTCCATGTTTTTCGGTTGTCATATGTTGTCTTGCCATAAATTATTTTTCACACATTTACTTTTAACAAAGCTGTTTTCATCCCAACTTTTCACTGATTGACCCCCCCCCCCTGTGATGTGCTTTGGGCACCAGGAGGGCTTGAAATCGCTGGAGCAAGGCGCGCGAAATGTTTCCGGGATTTCAGTGTGGGCTGTGCTTGCTTCCTTTGTGGGGCCGGGCATGTGCCAGAAAATTGCTAAACAAATCGGGATATCCCAGTATATCTAAAGCACTTCTGGAAAGACAAAGCTAAGATATCTGTGTATACACGTAATGTATATGTGTACACCTACATACAATATACTGTACAATATTACACAATGTATGTTTCCATATCTGGACAACCCATTCTTGGTAAAGCTAGGTTTGGCAGTTTGACGGCTTGAGTCTCAGCCATAGAGGAGCTGAGTTTAGCTAGCCCCAACAAGATACTTCCATTAGCATGATCTATCTTGCCCTGTGCTTACAAAGGTCCTAATTTTATATAATTACTTCTCCAACAAAATGCAGGTGATAATCCTAGGTGTCTAAACCCAAATTATATGATCCAGACACTCGTCTAACAATTTAGTTGTCCAAATGCTAACCTTCATGTGCGCACACCCCTTTACCACGGATTGCAGACAGATTGTGCTGGCAGCTCAATACACTGTAAAACGAGAAAGCCTCTGGTTATTTTTCCATGGTTTGCTGGAAAATCAGCCTTAAAGTAATCGATAAATCCTCATGTTTATATATCTATTTCTATGGGCTATTGACTTCCAGTTTGCAAAGTGTTAAATCACCACAGAGTGATGTATCAGGCCACCCTTGATGAGCGCAGGTACCAAGGCCCAAGACGTGACTTTCAAAGCCACTGCTTTGGAACGATTCCCTTTGGAGGACTCTGGGGGGTTTTAGGGGTTGTTCGGGAAGTCGAAACATGGGATGCGTGTTTTGCTTTTCTACATTACTATTTTTTTTTTAAATCCTAATGCCCACATTATACAAGATGACATACATACATACATACATACATACATAACATAACATTACATAACATTACATAGCAATACATAACATTACATTACATTACATTAGATTACATCATATTATATTATCTTATACTATACTATACTCATTATATTATATTTTTGATCTACCCCCCGCCCAGTAACAGCAGATAAATGATTTTCCTTTAACCTACTCTTTCAAAACGAGCACAAGGAAATTGCTCCAAAAATCTCGGCTAGGAGGTGCCCAAAAAGAAAAACGTCAACCTGCCCTCCAAACCTCTGATACAGAATTCAAAATTCAAGACAGGGGCTTCACTTTCAAGATCTTTCAAGCATATCAGTTGCATTCCAACATTGAGAAAAGAAGAGCGCAGACTACAGACAATACATTCATGTGTTACCCTGAGAAGGTGCGAGCAAGGCGTCTGCATCGAAGCAAGGACTAGAACATATTGTGAAAGGATTTGGCCGTTTGATGCAACTGGCACAATGCACCGTAATGTGCCCAACCATGGAGTCAGATTGGCCATGTGGGAAAATGGAAATGTTATATACTTGGCAACCATCCTAAACTTTAAATTCTAAACCCCGAGCCCATTCGAACCCTAAATCGCGAAACTTCATTGACGCGTAAGTACCAACCGCCAAAACCAGCACAAGCTAGACACAAAAAGAGCACAAAAAAACACAAAAAAAACATTAAAAACCACAAAAAAAGCAAACAAAAACACAAAAAAGCACAAAAAAAAGCACAAAAAAGCACAAAAAAAAACACAAAAAAAAGCACAAAAAAAGCACAAGGAGACTGCAAAAATAATTCCGAAAAAAATGAAAAAAATTAGCCCGGGCAAGGGAAGGTCCAAAGGGACGACAAAGCGAGCACCAGGGCGACCACAAGAAAAGCACAATTCGAGCACCAGCCGAGCACAATTTGAGCACCAGCCGAGCACAATTCGAGCACCAGCCGAGCACAATTTGAGCAACAGGCGAGCACAATTTGAGCACCAGCCGAGCACAATTTGAGCACCAGCCGAGCACAATTTGAGCACCAGCCGAGCACAATTTGAGCACCAGCCGAGCACAATTTGAGCACCGGCCGAGCACAATTTGAGCAGCACAATTTGAGCACCAGCCGAGCACAATTTGAGCACCAGCCGAGCACAATTTGAGCACCAGCCGAGCACAATTTGAGCACCAGCCGAGCACAATTTGAGCACCAGCCGGGCACAATTTGAGCACCAGCCGAGCACAATTTGAGCACCAGCCGAGCACAATTTGAGCACCAGCCGAGCACAATTTGAGCACCAGCCGAGCACAATTTGAGCACCAGCCGAGCACAATTTGAGCACCAGCCGAGCACAATTTGAGCACCAGCCGAGCACAATTTGAGCACCAGCCGAGCACAATTTGAGCACCAGCCGAGCACAATTTGAGCACCAGCCGAGCACAATTTGAGCACCAGCCGAGCACAATTTGAGCACCAGCCGAGCACAATTTGAGCACCAGCCGAGCACAATTTGAGCACCAGCCGAGCACAATTTGAGCACCAGCCGAGCACAATTTGAGCACCAGCCGAGCACAATTTGAGCACCAGCCGAGCACAATTCGAGCACAATTTGAGCACCAGCCGAGCACCGAGCACAATTTGAGCACCAGCCGAGCACAATTTGAGCACCAGCGCGAGCACAATTTGAGCACCAGCCGAGCACAATTTGAGCACCAGCCGAGCACAATTTGAGAGAACACCGAGCACAATTTGAGAGCACAATTTGAGCACCAGCCGAGCACAATTTGAGCACCAGCCGGGCACAATTTGAGCACCAGCCGAGCACAAAAAACCGAAAACAGTAAAACCAAAAAAGTCAACTGCGCCAGCCCCAGCCCCAGCCCCAGCGCCAGGCCCAGCCGCAGCCCCAGCGCCCCCAGGCCCAACCCAACCACCCCAGCCCCCAGCACCCCAGCCCAGCCAAGCCCAGCCCCAGGCCCAGCCCCAACCCCCCACCCTTACGTTTGGTGGTGGTGGTTGTTGTGGTGGTGGTGGTGCTGCTGCTGCTGCCGCTGCTGGTACTGCTGGTTGTGGTGGTCGTGGTGGTGCTGTCGCTGGTGGGGGGCGGTTGTTGTTATTGTTGCTAGTTGTCACATTGCTAAGGCTGTTGTAGTTACTAAGAATTGCTAAGGTTTCCAACGGAATGTTGGTGATAAGTTGGCCAGTCCCTAGCAAATCTGTAGCAGCCAGAGCCGAGAAGAGAGAAACAGACACCTGTGCAGCTTGATTCCTTCCGATTCACATGAAACATTTTTTCAACCATTTGATGATTTACATATTCATGCTGTCTACCTGATCCTTTTTTTGGTTTTGGTATAAGAATTTATCTGTATCATATCACCAGATTAGACCCTTATTTTCTGCATTTGGCTGGTGCTCATTTTGTGCCCCTGGCTTGTGCTCACTGTTACTGCCCCGGGGGTAGGTCAAAATTATATTATATTATATTATATTATATCATATTATATTATATTATAATAACTTAAATTAAATTATATTATATCATATTATACTATTTCATTTCATATCATATTATATTATATCATATTATATTATATCATATTATATTATATCATATTATATTATATCATAATAAATTATATTATATTATATTATATCATATCATGTTATATTATATTATTTCATATCATATTATATTATATTATATCATATTATATCATGTCATATTATATTACATATATCATATTATTTTATATTATATCATATCATATTATATTATACTATACTATATTTTATTACTATATATATAATATTACTGTATATTATACAATATAATATAATATAATGTACTGTAATATAATATAATATGATATGATGTAATATAATATGATATGAAATATAATATGATATATATATATATACACATTTGTCTGGTCTCTACTATGGAGGAGTAGCCTCAATGAGTTCATGAAGATTGCGTTGCGTTGGAACGCCCATTACATCTCTAAGATGTTTGGGAGCCATCTCAGAATGGACAAGAGGCCACTGCAAAGTTAGGCCCAGGATCAAATGACTTGTCAACTTTTGGGAATGGACTTCTCCATTTGTTCATAGGGCCAATTCTAACCTGGACATGTTTGGAACCCTCTGGGAAGCTTGGCGCAGCCGAGATCGGGAACCAGGATGATGATGTGCCACTGAGCCCTTTGCTCCAAACCTTGCCAGAGTTTTGCTTCAAGGCCACCGATGTCAGGTGACAACTGGGGACAGGGATAGACCCCACAGTATGTAGCTGTTGAAATATAGGCAAGATGATGACTAAGCAGTAGATTCAATGGGGTACCCTATTTCAGACAAACCCAACGGAAATTCGTTGGGACTCCAATGGAACCACGGGCTTTTGCTGCGACACTTGGATGTATAAAGGCTCCAAACCTTTCAGAAGCAAACTTGGCTGCATCATGGGCATGAGAAGAAACAACTGGAAGAAAACCGAAAACCATCCATCATGTGTTTGTAAAAACTTTTAAAACCCAAATCCGACTTGACAACTTCGACGAGACTGAGGAAACCTTGTCTTGCTAGCTGCTAGCTCGCTCAATTTGGTGCCACAAAGGGGTGAATATTTCATCCTAATGTAGCTGTTGCCTTTAAAGCGGATGGTCAAATCCCTATTTTTGTTAGTTGACTCCACATTATTGTTGATTGAAATCCACTGAATCCATTTTTTTTGGATAACTCAAATCGGACTCACTAAATTTGAATCTTTGTTGGAAACGATTCCAATTTTTTAGTGGGACAATCACCATGTTCGTTTCTTAGCCCCGTTCTGCTGGTGAAAAATCCTCATGATTTGTAGGGTACGATCGGCCACTGCAGGGGGTCCGCAGGACGGGTTGCAACTGTTGAGCGTGAAACCAAGCCCTTCGCCTTTCTTCGCCTCCTTCGTCTTTAGCACGGAGAAGGGGGGCCGGGATACCCAGCACCTAACCGTTACCGGTAGGTCAGCGGTGGAGCAAGTGGGGTATACCAGCCACATGGCTGTTGAAGAAAACTGGGAGTATCATAAACCACTGGATTTAAAGGGAGCATTTTAAGACTAAGCCACCTAGATGTGTATAAGTAGAGATTCGTTTCACAAATCTTTTCAGGGTAAATATATTGAGATTGTTGGATAGTGTGGAATAGATATAGCCAATGGGTATTTGAAGTGGATCACGCCAGCCATGAAACCTGAAGGAACCATGGAAAGTCGCAGCCCTCCCAGGAAGGGTTCTGCTGATGCTCACTGGCTATATCCAGAAGTTGTCTGAGTTCCATCGAGTGATTTCGAGTCACCCTCCGGCGAACATGTACTGTACGGAAATCCATCTCATTTTTGGGGGAACATCATGCACCGGTGGATATACTGTATATACGTATATAATATAATTGTGCATATATATATATATACATACACATATAAATTATGTATGTATGTATGTATATATATATATACATTATATCTATCTATTATATTATATTGTATTATATATAATATAATAGGTATGGGGGAGTTCCCATTGCCAAGTCCGATCGGAGTGCAACAGTGCGCAGCTGCTGGCCCGGACCACTTGGTAAGACAAGAGTCAAAGCCAGGCCTTTGGTTAAGTCTCAAGGCGGCAATTGGCAGTTGCTTCAGTTGTTGACCTTGGCTTTTTGGTGCCTGCTGGCAGGGCTGAACACACATCGCTTTGTAGCCAGTCTGTGTTTCAGTTATTCCACGTTGCCAAGCCTCTAATCTTTGGGGATTGGAATTGAGAACAGTGACATAGAGATCCAAGCAATCGATGCGACCAGCTCAATTTGCACTTCAGTTGCTGGAATTGGAACAGCTCACTGAGTTTAGTAGGAGGGGTGTGGTTCTTACTTCTTAATGTAAGAGATCCTGATCGCCAATTTTTTTTGCCCTTGCTGCCTTGTTTCCCAGCCATGTCTCCCTGCATGATCACTGCTGGTTGACACTGCTGCCTTGTCTCCCTGCATGATCGCTGCCTTCGCTGTCGCTGCTGCCGGCTCTCCCTGCCATGTCTCCCAGCCTTGTCTCCCTTCATGATCGTGACGGACAAAAATGCGAACTTGAAGACTGCTAAAAATCTAATTGCATATCTGGAGTCTATGCTGGTAATTTTCTATAGCTGTTTTGGTTGGCTAAGAAAGCCCAGGTTGTTTATGGTTGTTTGGTGCGAGCACAAGTCGTCCATTTGAGTGCTTTTCTCGAACCCCGATATCCGAGGTGATGTTCTGAAGAGTTTGTCGATCTAACGGGTGTTGGAGATGAGACCAGGCTCGCACATGTTTTGCAGCTAATGAATGCAATGTGGTTGGACAAAGACATCGACATCAACTGGGTGGTGGTTCAGACGCTTCAGCCACATTCGGCTTGGATTTTCTATCCGATCCGAGATGATTATCATCCCAGTTGACGAGCACGTTTTTTGGAAGGGTGATTAAACCACCACCCAGTTAGTATGGACTTTGTGCATGTTTGCGATGTCAATCTTGAAATCTGGTGTATTCTTCAGCAATGTGCAGCCTGACCACAAATTCTATACACCTTGTCACGGCTTGGCTCAAGCGATCTAGCTTTCCTACTTTGAGCCTTGACTTATCCATGACTTAAAAGTCCCTTGGCATACAGCTCCAGCAACATGAAGCTGTGTGTCCATGGCCCTGGGGGTCATCAGTGGGCAGAAATGCAATGAATCCAATGAATGCGACAGCAATTCTCATTTGCACGTCGCCACCAAGACCACCAAGGTCACCAAGACCAAGACCACCAAGACTCATGATCGCCGAATTCGTGAATTTCGGCTCAATGATGGGTTGGTTGAGCTCAGTGGAGACCCAGGTATCCTGATTTCATTCTCGGGTACCCCGGGATGCCTTTGGATCCTGGACGTCGATGCTGACCAGGTGGTTCACTTCATGACTATTATTGGGACTATTGGGACTTCCAATTTTGACGCCCAGGGCTTGGCGACGGTTACGGGACTTCCCACCCCGCCTCCAACTTTCGGCCTGTTCTTCACACCGCTTTGTCCTGCTCTGGGGCAAAATCTCCAAGCTGACCGAGGCGGCATGTTTTCGACCGTGGTTTTTTTTTACTACGACTACATTCTTGTGCCAGGTAGTGCCGCTAGTGTACCCAACCTAGAAAACCTGCGAAGCACTATAGCGTACAATGTTGGGGGGAATGTCATCATCCCATGGATCAATTCGCCAGCATCCCGGGTCTACCGCGTGGGAAATGATGGACCCTGGTTCCAAGTTGACAACAATGGAAACATCTTTGATCAGGACGGCAACCAAGTCTCTCTTAACGACAACTCAGGCGTGACTGGTGATCCGCATATCCATACTTTGGATGGCGGCCATTACACGTTGCTGCGAGAAGGGTCCTTCTTGCTCTGGCGCTTTGGCTTGCCGCAGCCCCACGTGGAGTGGCAAATCTTTGCCCACTATGCCGGACGCCAGTCCTTCACCAAAGGCCTTTTGTTGGTCGACACTTCGGGTTCAGAGCCATCCAGCATGGAGATCACTTCGGAACGCTGCGAATGGCAAACCCAGAGCAACTCCAAGAAGTGGTCATCAGTCAACTCAACACTTCCTGAAGTGCTCCTTTCCGGCCCGTCTTCTCATATGAAGCTGGTTGGCAACCAGCGCAAGGACATGCAGAAGATTGAACTCTTCGTTGCTGATGAGAAAGTTCCAGATGTTCCAGTCGCCACATTGAAAGTAATGTGTCGGCCAGGCCGTCACATCAACCTGAAGCTCCACATGGCGAACGAGAAGTGGAAATACTTTGTAAGTGGGGAGCTCAAGGGCCAAAAAGGCCCAAAGCACATGCCAACCTCGAAGAGATCAATGCTGCAGCTGGCCGCAAGAGAAGACGAAGAGTTTGAGGTGAAGCAGACTTGGGCGGAGCTTGGTGGTAGCTCTCACGCCCAGCACTACCTTCAAAACTTTGATGAGCATCCCACCAATCTGATGTTGCTCCAGACGTGTGACCACCAAGCACAGGCTGATGCCAGGGTTCTCTGCCAGAAACACTTGGGAACTGTGGCGCATTCCAGCTACTTGGAGGAGTGTGTCTACGATGTTTGTGCAGGTGGAGGAGAAGAGGCGGCAGAGATGACGGCAGAGATGCTGAAATTCTGAGCGGCCCCGGCCGGCAAATGGGCGAGGAAGGCAGAGGTTGTAGCTAGGCTTAGTTTCAAACTTTCCAAACATTTGAACGCAAGGCTCCCTTTGCTGCTTGCAAAAAGCGTTTGGTCTATGCATAGAATTGCGAGCATGGCAGATGGATACGCGCAACACCTGACACATGGGGTACTCCCAGACCAATCGTTTTCTTTCTTGTGAACCTTATTCTTGATATATTTGGGTTCGTTTTTTGATATATCTTCCTGTTTGATCCTATATGGAGACTTGCCTACGCATACGAGCCATAACGAGCCCCTAAGATCAGAGTCTGTCACTCAACTGTCCGCAGCACTGCATCGCTCCGTGGTCCAGGAATCATTGTGCTGTTCTTCAGCTACTTCTCTTGACGGCTTGACATTGCTTTCAAGGAGGGCATTGGCTCGGACTGGGCCGAATTTCATATTGGACACTGACATCAGCAATGGTCAAGCCATTAAGGGTTAATGATGGGGGATGGTCATCAGTTATGGGGGGCCTGATAGGAATGTTGGTAGTGTCTGCGGTTGTCAACCATGTTGTTCTTGTTGTCTTTGTTGTTGGTGGTGGTGTTGTGTTGTTGTACTGTTGTTGAACTGTTGTAGTGTTGCAGTACCGTTGTTGTGCTGTTGTTGTACTGTTGTACTGCTGTTGTACTGCTGTTGTACTGTCGTTGTACTGCGGTTGTACTCTTGTTGTATTGTTGTCGTGCTGTTGTCGTACCGTTGTTGGACTGTTGTTGAAGCGCTGTACTGTTGTTGTACTGTGGTGCTGTTGCACTGTCGTTCTGTTGTATTGCTCTACTGCTGTACCGCTGCCCGGGGTACTGTTGCCTTGTTGCTTCTTGCTTGTTGATTGTCGCATTGTTGCATTGTTGGACTGTTCCACTGTTTACTGTTTTACTGTTTTACTGTTTTACTGTTTTACTGTTTTACTGTTTTACTGTTTTACTGCTGCTGCTGCTGCTGTTGGTGTTGTTGTTGGTGTTGTTGGTGTTGTTGGTGTTGTTGTTGTTGTTGTGGTTGTGGTTGTGGTTGTTGTTGTTGTTGTTGTTGTTGTTGTTGTTGTTGTTGTTGTTGTTGTTGTTGTTGTTGTTGTTTTTGTTGTTGTTGTTGTGGCTGTGGTTATTACGTTGTCGTTGTCGTTGCCGTTGCCGTCGTCGTCGCCGCCGCCGTCGTCGTCGTCGTCGCCGTCGTCGTCGTCGCCGGCCGCCGTGTGCCGTCTTCGCCGTCGTCGTCGTCGTCGCTGCCGCCGCGGTCCGTCGTCGCAGCGGCGGCGTCGTCGTGGTGGTGGTGTGGTGGTGGTGGGGTGGTGGTGGTGGTGGTGGTCGTGTTCGTGGTCGTGGTCGTGGTGGTCGTCGTGGTCGTCGTGGTCGTGGTGGCCGTGGCCGTGGCCGTGGTTGTGGTGGTGTGATGGTGGTCGTTGTCCTCGTCGTTGTTGTCGTCGTCGTTCTTGTTCTTGTTCTTGTCCTTGTTCTTGTTTTGGTCCTTGTTCTTGTGCTTGTCCTTGTTCTTGTCCTTGTTCTTGTTGTCCTTGTTGCCCTTGTTGTCCTGTCCTTGTGTTGTCCTCTTGTTCTTGTATTGTGCTCTTGTTCTTGGTGTCCTTGTTCTTCTCGTTCTTGTGGTGGGGACGTTTGTCAGCTCCATTCCAATAGATGGCCGCAAATGCGATTTTTAACGGAATGGAACTGGCACCATCAGTGATTCTGAACAGGCTGTGCAGCACAGCCAAAAAGGATCAAAAAGGCAAACAACAACAGCATCTTGCCAGGAAAAATTGGGGTCCATGGTGATTGCAACATTGCTATATATCCTTCTCACAGCTGCTAAAGTGACTCACATCCAGCATATTACTTGGTCGTTTGTATGACATGGCATGACTTGTTGATGGTAACAAAGAATGATGCAAATCTACGAATTCCTTCATGGAACTGCCAGAAGCTGTATGTTGATTAGGTAATACAGGATGATCCAGGCTGCAGACTTGACATTGTGCAGAGTTGCACTCATGCATGTCTTTGACAGGAAGCAATGACATCGATGGTCTTCATGATGTTGTTTGGACCTAAGATCACCTTAACCAGATTGACACATGAAAACACCGCGAAGAGAGGGACAGAAGATCTGACGATTGATTGTTCTGACTTTTTCGAACCACATTCTTCTGGGACCAATCGTAGGTCAGGATGTGGCTAAAACTCGGATGAAAGAACCAGCCGGGCACTGAGAGCAAAGTAATAAGATCGAACAAGATCGGATGGGATGAGATGCCAAAGAGATGGAATCTCACACAATGCCTGCAATATGTTAGGTGCATCCATGCCAGATCAAACCAGCAGATTCTCACATCTTTCTTGTCACCTTACGGACATGTCCTTCAGCAAGATACGGGGGAACCCCAAAGGGAACGTCATTTCCGTCGTCTCTCTGTTCCTTGTACTGGTTCGTATCCTGTAGCAAGGAGGAAAGTTTAGGGGGATTTCCTTACGACACACACATGCTACCGCAAGATGTTGTCTTTGGAAATTCTCTGTTGAGGGAATGGCTCACAACATGTGGGAGCCTGCGTCCCATCATGCACAGGAAAACTATGGAACCTCGAAGGATTGTAGAGCTGACGGAACCACTCAACAGAAGGTCAGCAGCCAGAAAAGTCAACTTGTGGGAATCAGCACGTAGAGCTCACTTTCAGTACAGCAGCTAGCAAATCAACGCACCCCCCTATACAGATACATACATGTACATACATATGTACAACTTTCTGGGCATTCTCTATGCCTGTTCTTTTGACATGACATGTCTACTGAGGCCGATGGCCGTTTTACGAAGCTGTGCCCTCAGCCAAGGCGGATTCCACCCCGATCGCAGCATGATGGTCATTGGATGTCATTGGTGTTTTGGGGATAGGCGTGTGCTATGTCAAAACTAGGAAGGCCTTGGATATGACTGGTGTATTCAACGTATTCTGTGAGATGTTCAAACTAAATACGTTTGAAAACGAGTGGTTCAAGTTCAGATCAGGCTTTAGGCTCGCTATATCAGTGCTTTCCCACACCACCGCCATTCAGAAGTCTCAGCAAAGCAACAAACAGTCTCAAGCCGTCTTCGTGCTGACTTTTGGACATGTCACAGGCATTTCCAATGCATAAAACATCACAATATCAATGGATTGGTTTAAGGGAAAATCTACAGGAAACCATAGATTTTTCCATTAAATATGGGGTTTTCTTGTAAATTTCCCCTTAAACCAATCCATTGACAATAGAACAACTTTCCTTCGTCCCAGACCCGCTGGTCACTAGTCACTAGTCACGAGGGGCCTGCAGTGTGTGTTACGATACAACGGCACCCTGGGTTTTGACATGTCTCTGTGATGAAGCCCGAAATGGTTGGTACAAAGATGCTCCGTGACCTGACCAAATTCATACCTTGATTGGTTCAAAACAGCGTAGGCATCAGCCAATCTGCTGGCCTCGCGCAGGAGTTTGATGTGTCCGAACATCTCCTTCTCTGTTGAGACGGTGAATGCCTTCCATAGGAATGGAAACATACGAAGGACGGATGGAACATCAATATGTAATCTCTTAAGGTAGGACAGAAGAGTGGTACCACGTGGTACCGTTATCAAACCAATGAAAGTCATGATTTTGGGGTATCCCTGTTTTGAGACAACACCATATGTCCTGTCCGCATTCGTGCATTTGGAGTGATTTGCTGCCGTTTTGGCAACCCACAGTCAAACGGCAAATGAACCGTTGCACGCCTTGGAAAGGGGTTCTGGCGGCGCAGCTTTTGGTGCCACAAAGGTGACTGACAATTGTTTTTTTTTTGCATGGAGGGCAGCTTTTCAGGGAGTTTTTGGCAGTTTGTTTCATGTTTGACTTGCTGTTTTCTGCTCAGACTGGGACTTTCAGACTGCTAACCAATGGTTATTGTCGGTTCATGGGCTCTCCTCTTGCAAATCCTGTCAGACTTCCATTTCCTTGAGGTAGACTTGTTGGTTAAATCATTGTTTTCGTTGGCTAAACCCCTATATATATATATATATTTGTTAGATATCATTCGTTGGTTAGTTCCATTTATTTTGGGACATCCTCATCTTTTGGTGAAGGATTTTAGCCCCTGAAGCCTGAGGCCGGTTGCACGTGGCATGCTTGACGGTGCACGAGCGCCTGCACGATCGGACGGCGGGAGGCCGGGTAGGAACAACAGTCGTGTTGGTCTACCCTGCAGCAATGGGAACTTTTAATTAGCAGCCAAAATGGGGATTGAACCAACAAAAATATGAACACTGTGGTAATGTGGGATTCAAATGGATTTACATCAGCAGCAAAAGATAATGAGTAAGATTAGCAAGCAGCCGATAGAAACGTGGATTTTATCAACGAGTTTTGCAGCCAAAATGGGATTTTTTGTCCGCCGGCAAACAAACGTAGCCTTGGAACATCTGATTGGTTTTGGAGCAACATCTATATACCCTCCGGTACTCAAACGTGGAAATGGACAATCCCCAATTTGTAGGTGATATTCCCATGAAAGCCTCCATTTGTAGGGAATTTACCATTGCCACGTTTCATTACCAAACATACATGTCATTTCTCTTTGCCTGCTTTGGTCTATTGGAAGGATTCATGGCTGCTGGATTTTTGCCATACAATGAGCCACGAAAAATGGGGATGTCGCCAGCAAATATCGTGTCAAGATGGAATATGCTGTCGAATCTGGTATCGGCAACGTTTCCATTGTTGAATTTCCAAATCTGCTGGTTGAATCACAGTTTTTGTGAGTAAACTTGTGTTTTTTTTGGTGGTTAAACCATCGTTTTGTTGCTCAATTGCTCAGCTCCTCACACCTGTTCACCAATTTTCCTGATTCCTGATTGCTTCGTTCGACAGGGGTTGGAGCCCATGACCGGAAACAAGCGAGATCACACTGCCATTTTCTGACGGTTACCAAAAGGTGGGCTTAAACTAGTTTTATCATATACCTTCCAATAGACTCAGAGTTTGCGGCTATGGAAAAACCCTTTGGTTCGATCACTTACCTGAAAACATGGCGATTCTCCATAGTTATGTTAAATTATGTACCATAAATTGCCAGGGGGTACACTATGACTACAATGGTCTCACATCGAGTCGAATCTAGAATCTATCCTGAATGGTGAATTTCCCCTGTAACACCTTATTTTTTGCGGGCCAAAATCCACATTCCTGGGCGTTTGTGAGGACCTTACTACACGTCGAAGGCTGGATTTGGCTGGAAACGCCGCACAAGCCACTGGCGAGGTTTAGCAAAACAACCGGCAGATTCTTCGGACTATGGTTGATTGGAATGAATATAGCCCACTATACTCGACAACCATGCATCGTTTCGACTGTCCACCACGCTGCCAGAAATAATCGGGCATCGATAGAGGGATATCCAGCCCACTTCCGTCCCGGCAATATCCCATATCTTTCACCTCCTTCAAATCAGCAGTGGGGTTCCCGAATAAAACGGATGGCTCTCCCGCTGGCCAGGGTACGTTTAGGTCCAGCATGGTGTGGCCGCAGCCCCGGAATCTAAATGGGGATGCCTCAAAACCTATTATCACCGTATATGGGGGAAAAACCGTCGATTAGCCAGCTATTTTAGGGTACCATCCGGGTACCAGGGTTTTGACCTATAGCTCATAGCCAAATAATTCAATGATTGCTTATAGAACTGCCGTGGCCCGCAGGCGTTATGCTTGGTTTCCCTCTTCCCCTGTTTGGAGCTTCTGAGAAGCTTGCCACGACCTCAGCGAAATCTTCACTGACCTGAAGAGTGGCTAATTTTGAAGCGCCATTCTTGTTGAACCACCATTTTTCATCATTTTTCAGGTTTGGAAATTTGGATACCCCAGTTGAAAAAGATGTGTGTATATATAATATATATATGGTTACACGCTCTTTATGGGGAACTCATTTAGGCACTTATTTTCACAAAACTCTATTTCAAAGTTTTGGTTTTCTGGTCAAATGGTCAAAGCCCCAAAATTCTTTGACCATTCCCAACACTTTGAAATGGGGAGCCTATTTTCTAAAGAAGGTGTGCCCTTAGAGCCTTAGATCCATCCAGCAATTTCTCCACGGAATACGAGGCACATCCAAACACTTTGCCCAGAAAACCAATACTTTGAAATGGAGGAGCCTCTCCTCTAGAGAAGCTTTGCCCCTAGGGCCATCCAACACTTTCCCTTTAAAATCCTTTAAAGAAGTTCTGCCCTTTGCACCATCCAGCACTTTCTCCATGTAATACCAGACTTTTTGACCAGAAAACCACCACTTTGAAATGGAACACCTCCTCTCTAAAGAAGTCTTGCCCCTAGGACAGCAGTTTCCTTAAGCAAAAAAATATAGCCTTCTGATTCTTGGTAATCCAGCACTTTCTCCATGGAATACCAAACTATTTGACAACCCCGCAACCGAAATGGAGAGCCTATTCTCTAAGGAAGGTGTGCCCTTAGATCCATCCAGCAATTTCTCCATGGAATACCAGGCACATCCAAACACTTTGACCAGAAATCACTACTTTGAAATGTCATTGCACCTTTGTAGAGAAAAAATAGCACTGCCTCATTCTAAAAGGATGTTACTTTTGAAAACTTCATTTTCGAGGTTCCCCAAAACGAGCATGGCGCCACAAATATATATATATATTATGATCATAGAATCTATCTAACACAAATGTGGATTATGCACATGTATATATACATGGCATGGGATTGCAGAAAATTATGGAATGTGCGACGTGGATTTCTCGACGTCATAAAGGCCTGTCGCTCACATTTTTGCGGTCCCATCAAGGGGTCGCAATCAAGCAGTCATTCATTCAATTTTGAAGTCCTGGTCTTACCTTGCTATCTTTCTGGCGGCTCGCATACAGACACAAAGATATACAAACAATATACAATACAATCAACACCTGATGTAATTGTACACATAGACATACACATACATGTACGTCCTCATAAATTGTGACGACCTCACTGTGATGTCACTTCAATGATGGTTAAAAGGGGCAACTATCCCAACATGTCTGAACTTTTCAGGTTGGTAAATGAGTCACTTATGTATCTAGATAAACTAATTTATATGCTAATTTACATACTACATTTTTTACAGACTATAGATGCATAATACATATATTATATATATAGATACATAATACATATATATATATATATTTAATTATTTAATATTATTTACCTATTTACATATGCATGTATATACATATGCCAAACATTAGTACTCGCACATTCATGATATATACATGGCTCAGGCTCTCCGATGTCCTGCTGGCAGCCCGCTTGGATGACCACGAAGTGGCCAAATCAGGCGACACAGCGGGGACGGTCCTGGTTGAAGTTCAAGATTTTCCTGGATGATGGAATACCAGTGGGGAAGAAATTGATATATATATATATATAAATAACACGTTTATATTGGTTTATGACATGTCATATATATATATATATTTGGGAATATATGATAATGAATAGGCACGGATATTGTGTTATTTCCTGGATTTGCTGAGATTGATTTCTTTTTTTTTAATATAATAGTTCCCCATTACTGGGAAGATAGCAATTTTGTGGGGGTGCCTAAAGCACATCCACAGTAGTTAAACAATGTAAGTTTTCAATATTTTTTGAGAACATCCAATGACATTTCTAGAGAAACAATTCGAGACTACTTGTGTGAGCCATTTTTGCCCTATGTACTTTTTTTGGTCCCACCACAAGTCTATAAGTCACAATGTAAAGATGCCAAGGGCAAGCTCTGTTTCCATCCATACAGGCGACGTCATTTCAGCCATGGGTACTTGGAACCATATTCACATTTGGTATGCCACCTGCTTCGTTGCAAGCCCATGAATCATTGGTGTAGGTGGTATATAGCCCTTTGTGGGTTTTTTAAATCCACATTTCAGCTTAAATCCACATCTTTGCTGGTGAAAGAGACATTTTTGCGGCTAATATCCACCGTTTTGTTGGCGAAATCCCATCGCCAGTTGATGTACCCTTCGAGCGGCTTGTGCCACGCCGCTGGGACGTAGGAAACTACTGAGAGATGAAGCCAACCAGTTGGGGCTGTTCATGGGTATAACAATGGTAATCACCTCCAAAAGTTGGGATGTAATCCCTACAACATGGTGACATCTAATCCACTCATGTGTGGAGCTGCACCAGCATGATCAAGCATGATTAATCAGCCAAAATGAGGTTTGAACCAAGGACTTTAGAGGGTTTTTGCTGGGATATCACTGGGATATAATTCGGATAATAATTAGAATATACCATTTGATAATCAAACATGGCACTGGACAAATCCCCCACTTGGTGTAGTTGGATCATTTTCCCAGCTATAACCCCCATTTATCTAGGAATTCCATGGAATTCCTTTGATTACCTGCAGGTAAGCAGGAAAAACATATACTACCAATTTCTGATTGAGTAAACTAAGCAAGCTAAACCAAACATCAACCATAAAACTCATAGGTCGGGATGATTCATCTTGCCCTTGAAGGATGGGGTGTGGTTTATTCTCGGGTTTCCGGCCCTATGATAATCAAACATGGCAATGGATAAGTACAATTGGGTTAATTCCGACCCTGTCGTTGTCAACGACCTATTCTTGTATCCCTGTACTTTTTGCGTGCCTGCATTTTTGGTTGAACCTTATCAATGGTGGTAATAAACCAGCTGTAAACTGCCGGACCAAGGTTCCATATCTAAGACAAGCCCTGATATACTGTAGACATATTCGACCCGCATCTGGATTATGATTTGTCTGAACATAGGCTACCCTATTCCAGGCCATAGTTTTGAACCCCATCATTTCCAGGTTTCGAGCGTTTCTTCTATCCCAGATTTGGTTTCAGGGAAATCTACAGGACCTACATTTTGGGCTAGGGAAAAAACAGGGCTTTTCCATAGACTTTCCAAAGTATAAACCAATCAATTGGATATAGACTTGGGTATACCATTAGTCTGGTAAACCCGATAATAAACCACCCTGTTTGGGGATGTTTTGTCTATTTCTTTCCCACACTTAACGGGGGGAGTTTGTGTGTTTGGGTTTGCCACATTAACAAAATATCATATTGTCATCCTATTCCCATTATTAACCCATCATATTCCCATCATTAAGCCATGATATGAGACAGTCAAAAACCCATCAATCATCATTTTTCACTTAAAAACCAATGTTTGACGGTGAAAATCCCAATGAGCCGGGTTGCCAATTTTACACATACAGGGAACACATTCGGGCAGATCTTTCCACTGCAGATCGACACCGAGGTGTCCTAATGCAGATCTTCTATGAGTTGCCCCTGCCGCAGACTCGCCACAGCATGGTGAGCCTCACCGCAGGTGCGCGCGAATCGCGCGCTTCGCGGTGCGATTCTCCCCAGGTCTGGGAAAAAAACGTTTTAGTTGTTTGGAATATGTGGGGGAGATCGATTTTGACATGGAGTCTGATATTTATTCATTCATTCATTTATTAGTTTATTTTTTTATTGACTATAGTTATTTATGTATATCTAGACAAACGCACATTTTTTCAGACATCTGAAAAAACGGGGGATTTTACACCACGGAAGCTTTTCATCGGGAAGAGGACGAGAAAACCACGGATCTTTCCGCGCGAGGCCTGAGGGAGGTGAATCTTTTAGATCCCGATGGCTTGACGCGGGACTTCTCCTTTCGACCACTGGTCGCCTTCCTCTCCGTCACCAGGTGCTACCAGAAAGGTTGTTGAAGTGTTTGCGAGTGGAAAACCACCATTTTATGAAGATTTTTGATTGGTAATTCAACCATAAAATGACAATTTTCAATAGCTATGTTGAATTAATGGAGGGTATAGATAATATACTAATTATACGACTGCTACTACTACTAATAATAACACTAAATTCAAAGAATAATGATATTAATAATTTTCAATAATAATGATATTAATAATTTTCAATAATAATGATAGTAATTTTCAATAATAATAATAATACTAATAATAGTAATACTAGTAGTGAAAATGAAAACCATATGTATAAACAATAGTATTCTATGTAATTGTATTCACGAAAAAAGGCCAAACACCTCGTGTTTGCCCGAGGTACTCTCAAAACACTGTCAAGTGTGAGTCATTCTGGCGTTACTGAAAAGCTCAGGTGGCTGTGCGTCATTGCACAAGTCCCCCTGACCCCAAACAGAAATCCTAGCGGCCCAAACCATGAATCCTACACACTACACCTTTAACCCTAAAAACCATGGAAGAAAAGAAAGGAACGACCTAACACGATAAACATCGAAACCCTAAAACCCTGATTTTCAAACCATGGAACAATAAGCTTAAAAGTGATGTTGGGCGAAACGAGGTGTCTGTGCGCATGTGTATATGTCTATACATATGTATGCACGCAGTATGTGTATACAATAAATCCCCCTTCCCAAAGTGTTGCACTGCATCTTCTTTCCAAAATTACATCCCGTTCTCAGACACCCCAACATCATTTTAAGGTATACTTACATCTCCCATTGTATATATCATATTTATGTACTTATATCACCACAAGAACCCATTTCTAGCACCCCTCATGAAATGCAGCTGATTTTTTGGGCAAATAATCGTCGTCGACAGCAGGTTGTCGCAGCTCTTTGTGCTCACATTGCAAGAGAGGAAGGTCCTTGGGATTGACAGGGAAAAACACTCGGTTGAGACCATGGTGTTGACCTCCAAATTGGTTGGGGGGTGGTTTGGGGTTGCAATTTTCCCAAAGAAATCCATGAGAGGTCCAGATTTTCTTGGTAAGATGCTGATTTTGTGATTTGATGTGTGCAACATCTGGTTACACCCTGCCGAAGCATCCTGGCCGGGATTCTAAGATGGAGGGGTTCCAATTGAACGGTTTTGTGGGACGGTCGGACGTTGCGTTTTTCGTCGGGTTATTGTTTTGTATTCAAAATTTGGCTTTTTGTATCTTTTCTGAAGTTGTTCTGCTCATTTTTGATTGACACTATCGCCAGTTGTATGGTATGACGCCCATTAGTTTTTTCATGTCAATGTTATTGCTGAATTCCCAAGTATTTTCTGGCAAAAGCCCTCATATTTTCATTTGTGAAATCCCAATGCCTGTGGATTAAACCACCGTTTTCTTCTTGACATGTCTACACTCTTGTTGCTTCGGGGACCGTTGAGTCGGCTGATACCTCGCTTGTGGCGGTAAGATGTGCCAATCGCTTGTGGCAGTAAAAACGTGCATTTTTTACTGCCGCAAGTGATTTTTTTACTGCCGCAGGTGATTGCTGTTTTTGCGTGGCAGGTGCAGCATTTGAAGGCCTAATCGCCTGTGGCGGTAAGATCGCTTTTCCGTTTTCAATCGCTTTGTGGCGGTAAAAAATCTATCGCTTGTGGCGGTAAGTGAGTGTCTTTGATGCCAGGGTATACAAAACCAATCGCTTGTGGCAGTAAGCGGCTGGGACTTGGGATTTGAACTTGGCAGTTGCTTTTGGAAAAGGCCTACCTTTCTTCTCTTGGCTCTAGGATCAGCTCTGGAAAATGTTGCTGCAATTGTGAACCCTGACAACAAACCTACTAAAGTGAATTGGGTCATCTCATGGCCCAGTGCCTTTGAAATTTCTGGAAAAACTGTTCTTTAATAAGTTAATAAGGGTTCAATAAGCGATTTGATTTTTTGGGGAACGGCAGACAAGCACGATTTTTGATGGTTAATATTAAACTGTTTACACTAAGGAAGGCCCCATGTGAGTGTTCCTAAAAAGAACCACAGTTTATGTTACGATGAATATCTAATCATTGTGAAAATTTATGATCCCACAACCAGGTGGCCCTAACATCCCCAATGTGAGTAATACGAATGGGACATTATTGTGGCTGGTAGGCCCTACCCTTTTCTTCCCTAGCCCCACCCCACCCCCCAAGGTTGAAGTGGGTTGGTAAGTCTCAGGAAGTGGAGTAGCGGTTCCCTATAATGAAGGTAAGCAACGGTTGTGGCTGGTAGATCCTACCCTTTTCTTCCCTAGCCCCACCCCACCCCCCAAGGTTGAAGTGGGTTGGTAAGTCTCAGGAAGTGGAGTAGCGGTTGTGTTTCCCTATAATGAAGGTAAACAACGGTTGTGGCTGGTAGATCCTACCCTTTTCTTCCCAGCGGTTGTGTTTCCCTGTAATGAAGGTAAGCAACGGTTGTGGCTGGTAGATCCTACCCTTTTCTTCCCTAGCCCCACCCCACCCCCCAAGGTTGAAGTGGGATGGTTAGTCTCAGGAAGTGGAGTAGCGGTTCCCTATAATGAAGGTAAGCAACGGTTGTGGCTGGTAGATCCTACCCTTTTCTTCCCTAGCCCCACTTCTTACTGCCGCAAGTGATTGGTTTTGAAGAGTCTTACTGCCGCAAGTGATCGAATCTTACTGCCGCAAGTGATGGATCATCCGTTTTGTCGGCTCCAGGTTGTCTTGAGCTCGCAGCAGCTATGCCCAGCGCTACTGGTGGTGACCCTTGGCACTTGTGACAGAGTGAGTACCTGACTTTTTGCTGATGAAATCGGCAACTTTTGCACGTTAAAGCTTCGCGTGTACTGAAAAAACACATTTTTCTGGCAAAATCCCAGAAAAAATGCAGGTATAATCACCATGTTCCAGGATTGAGGGTTGATTCACAACTAGCTTTTGTCCATGACTCAAGATTGACAGAAACAAATTGCCTTAAGAAACATCACAAGAATTGTGAGTCCATCAGTCCATCCATTGGTATTCTACGTGTCCGGTGACCAGGATCAGCACGTGGCGCCAAGGATCTTGGAAGCCCTGAGGGCCTTGCTGTTCCCGTTGGAATGGGTGCCTTGGTAGTTGCCCATGAATTGTTTTCGGACCCGGGGGACGAAAGTGCTCAATCGAATTCAGTTTTTTCACCATCCAATTAACCATCGAATTTTAGGGTTACCCCATTTCAATCCATACCCATATTTGCAAACTTCGAGCCAAGTTTACTCTGTCTTTGAGCCGTAGCACGATTCAAGTGCTTCCAGTTGGGGGCCGCATCACCATTTGAATGATGTAGTGAACATCATCATACATCAGCTCTTTTAGGTGAACGACGTTGAATGATGCTGAATCTTTAGGTAAATGATATTAGGTGATGTTCAATTTTGTCGAATCAGATCATGACACATTAAGACCTGATCTGTGGTGACCGCGTTTTGGGTCGTTATCCCAGCTGGGCCTCCAAGAGTGGTTCTTACCACCCCGGCCCATCCGGAAAGTGTCTGATCCATGTCGCATTTTACGGTTTCAACATAATTTAGCAATGGGAATTCCCGGCACTAAATGTCAAACTCATCGAACTAAATGGTGGATCACTTTCCCGTGACTTTCCCAGTTCTGATTTTCCCATGGCTTTCCAATCCCCCCAAAAAAGGTTGATTCTGTTGGAAAGCCACCCGATCTTGGTCCCAGGAAATCACCCATTTTGCCTGGTCATCCCTCCAAAAAAGGCGCATCGAGTTCGACCATTTCCCATGGGGATTCCCACCACATCCCACCAGCGTTGTACATTTTTCATCATTTTTCGCTATCTTCCGATTCCATCGCCAGCAGCCCATTTCGCCGCCCATTTCGCCTTTGAGGAGCACACCTACCTGCCCATTTTGCCCAACTCCTTCCGCTGGGCTTTGGAAAGTCCGGCCCCCTTTCTGATGGGCGTCTCGGGGTCGCCCATTGCTTCAGCGGAGTTGCCGGAGGATGTGCGGAGACCTGGAGGATGGGGGATGGGGGCATGGAGGATTGTCACGGTTCATTGATTGAACATAATTAAGCTGCTTATTGTTCATGATGATTATCATTGTCACTATATTTTTAAAACACACATATGACATTTATTGTTGGAGTTACCGCTGGCGACCTGGCGACCATCTACCCCTGGTGGCTGATTAGGGTGATGGTGTGATCATCATCTATCATCATCCCCTGGGAATTCCTATTAGATCCTATCTAAACCAACCAGTAGAATGGCAGAGGCTTTTGAACACTGCTCCAATCTTCTGATTTTAGGGCACTGTGAATAAGTGCTCGATTTGCTCAGATGAATCGAAACGGGTTAGCCTTTTCTGTCCAGGCCTGGTCAGTTTTAGAAACTTTACCCATCCATTTTGCTTGGGTTGGGGCGTATCATATCATATGGGTATGGATCAATACCTATACATACCATTTTTAGGGGGATGAACATCCATTTACCAGCTATTTTGATGTTCACCAGGGGTACAAGGTTTTGACACACTGCCATATAATTTTGAATCATTCCTGTATGGTGATAGGAATAGGCTGGGGGAACAAACTACTTTGATTGGCCAGGACGTGGTCTTCATTAAAGTTGGCCACGGGCCAAAAACATGGTACCCTGTCGACACCGTAGGTAGCTGGTCGGATGTCATAAAATCCTCCGCAGCAAAGGGATGAATCTCCATATTGACCCATGCCGCACCTGGATCGCACTCAACAATTCTAGTTTCAAAATGGGTTGGTTTAAGGGGAAACGTTTATTTCAGCAATGAAAATGGTTTCGATACAAAAATGGTCAAGTTCTTGGATTATTTGTGAAGCCAATCTGCATTGGTGATGAGGTGGTGGTTTTCGACTTAGACACTGGCAAAACCCTGCCTGAAAAGATGCAGGCGGGGGTGCTGAGCCCTCCGATTTCTGGGTGGAGTAAAGGTTTTGTTTGAAGGTGATTTGAATCTACAGTTTTTTTGTGTTCTATGAGCATTCTATATCTAATGCAACCATCCTATTTTTTCAGGTACCAGATATTGTGGTGTACAGGGTGCTGGAGCCTAGGAAGGCCAATCATCGAAGTAAACGGGCGGCTTCCAGTTCGCAAAGTGTTGAATTACCAGAGGGGAATAAAATATGGGTGGTGTATAATGGAAAAAATGCCATCTATAAATGGATGATTTGGGGGTAGCCCTATTTTAGGAAACCTCCAAATATCCCATTCCCATCCATTCACATTTTTTATTTTACAAGACAGAAGGGCTTTTGAAGCCACCAGGATTTAGGCGTGAAGGTTGGCCTAGATGTAATGCCCTAGATGTAATGCCCTAGATGTAATGTAATGGGGCAGCCATGTGCCACACAACTGACCACCCAATTGTTGTTGCTCATGAATCACTCACGTTTGGTAGTTGTAGCCCATCATCATTCTCTCAGAGAAACCTATATCTCACCATGAATCCCACAAGTACACACGCACACATATACTCTCCCCTAAAAGTAGATGGCTCAGAATCTTGGAAGTCACCTGGAAGTAGAGTCACCTGGAAGTAGATAGAATATAGAAATTTCGAACATTCACTAAAATAGGAATATGTTTGATAGTTGATAATCCCACATTCTATCTAGTTCAGGATGATTGTGTATATATGTATATATATATATATTATAGATATTTGCAAAATAAGTGGACTAACAAATGATTAAGACAAATGACAATCCATTAATTATATAGTTAAGGGGAGTGTCACCCATTTTCACCGCCCTAGGGATCCACAGGTCACAGTGCCACAGATCATCGAACAGCCCTTGGCCCGCCTGCGGAATGCGCATCAGTGGGAGCAACGGCCGGCCAACAAGGCGTTGGTAAATTTGGATTTTTAAGGGGATTTCATGGTGGTTTAATGGTGATTTAATGGGATCTAGTGCGGAAACTAACGTAGATGTGGATAAAATTCCCATGGGGAAAGCCTGGGGAAATGATCGACCAATGGTGGGTTTTCCACTCCACCAACCTTTGGGGCTACCCTGGAAACCGCAAAAATCCAGTGGTTAGGAGGGAGTGGTTCGGAGCTATGGGTATATCAAAATTTCCAACAAGAAATGGGGGCGGAGCTAAGAACGGAGTTTCCCAACCACATGAGAGCTATCCAAGAGAAACAATGGGTTTTATGACCAATCTTTGGCGTAAAGAGTCCAACCCGAAATGAGTCTGTTTTAGTCAACAGTCCCAAATCTTCAAATTAGTTTGCTGAAGGTTTATATTCAGTAGGTAAATTTATGTCAAGTGTCACAATGTGTTAGTTCGTCATGGTGCTGAAATTTCATACAAAATAAATGCAAATTGCGGGTCAACTGGCTATACAAGCTCTACATATAATCCTGAAGTAGATTTACCATGATATACCTGTAGACCTATAGAGATATCTAGAATAACTACAGTTTAGTCAACTGCCTTGATGAAAAAAACAGCTGGGCGTCCCCGTGCCCTCAGGGCTACTGGGCGAAGTACGACCACATTCGCCTGGGACGTCCAGAGGTCTCTGGGGACGCTGAGGTCAGCGGGGAAAGTGGTTGGATCATCCATGGGAATGGGGGGAATACCCTCTGGTAAACTAACGTAACTATGGAAAATCACCATTTTTAATGGGTAAATCCACTATAAATCACCATTTTCAATAGCTTTTTGTATGTTTACCAGAGGGTACCTCAACCATCCTCAACCATCCTCAAGCACATTTTCAGATACACATGTTGTTCTGGAGGGGATGCCCCGAGGGTAATTTCAATGGGGGAAAATGATGAGATCAACCATAAAACTATAGGGTAGACAAACCCAAACAGAGGAGACCTCCGAAGCCACATGGCCGATGCCACCCTGTTAAGAACGCCACCCCCAGGACCTCTGGTTTAGGGTTGGATCGTTTCATTTCGGAGTGCATTTTTTTTTGGGTGCTTGCAATCAAACAAGGGGATGGGATTACCAATCTTTTGTCTGCTACAACTCAACTCTTCTTCTTTTAGTTCAACTTTATTTTTGGATGGTTCATTCCCGATTTTTGGGTTAGACCATATTTTTTTTCTTGCTTCACCCCCCATTGTTGGTGAAAAGCCAGCATTCTTGTTGCTTAAAACTCACCTATTTTCGATGGCCAGTTCCTCGCCCGCACGGCTTCCCGGCAGACGCCTTCTCCAGAGTCGCCGCGCGGACGGACCCTGCGGCACAGGCCCGGCACCGGTTGGAGCCACGAACGGAGTTTCTCAAGCAGTGGACAATTGAACCTTTTCGGTCTTTTTTTTGGGGGGTTGCTATAATACAGATCGGTTTATGATTGGATTTTACATGGATCATGTTTATATATCTATATTATATGGTCACCCCTAGAACCTACCTCTCTCCAATCTATATATACAATATATACATGGATTATATATCATAAATTATATATGGATAGATTAGGATAGCCCCAATATTTTGCAGGGACTTACATGGATCTATAACGATGCTATGTGGCCATGGCTATAAATCCACATATATGTATTGTACACACACATACATATATATATATACATACATACGTTACATAAGTCCTTACGTACTAGTTTGCTGATCCCTTGGCAGTTTGCCATGTCTTGCACGTTGATTGGGATGTAGCCAGTAACATCACTGGGGATAGGTGGTGTTGAAGAGTAAAACTAGTATCCACAGTGCCTCATTTCCAAGTAGGGTAAACACGGGCTGCAGAAGTTGGCCATGACAATGATTCAGCAGATAGGTCTTGTGCCATAGCAATTGGGCATTTCTTTTGTGTCTGAGTTCCCAGAGAAATCCCAATGACTCCTTTAGTCGGTTGGGGAAAAGGTGGATTGGCCCTACAAACTGGTGGCTAAACTGGGTCATTTCCACTGCTGGACAATCGGATATGGACACCCCCAGCCTTCAAGCCGCAGGCGAAGCCATTCTTCCACCAGCGCTGAAAGCGGAGATGCCACTGAGCCAAAGTGTGGAGGTTGCAAAGTTGCAAACTTTTCGGAAGAGTTTAAGGGGAGTTTCCAGAAATCTGAGACTTATTTTTCTTCCACCAGAACATCATGTGATTTCATCACAATTCATCATGGGTATGAGTCAAAATTGGGTACCCCAATAGCTAGATGGTTCATACTAAGAATAGGCTAAAATCTGTGGTCCCAGGTCTTCAATTTTGACCCATTCCCATATATAATCTCCCACCGTTCATGACACTGGGACCCGGTCACCATCAATGACACTGGGTTGGGTGGCGCATCCACCATGGGACATCCAGACAAATTTCATTTAATTTCTATAGGTCCTTAGGTGAGAAATGATATGTATATGTAATTATATGTATAGACATAATTATATAAGATAGATGGATGGATGGATGGATGGATGGATAGATGGATAGATAGATAGATAGATGGATAGATAGATGGATAGATAGATGGATAGATAGATAGATAGATGGATAGATAGATGGATAGATAGATAGATAGATAGATGGTTTGGTAGATACACAATATATTTTCGAGCTGATACCCTCCAGTAAATCAACAAAACGATGTGGAACATGCGTGCTTTCCTAGAGTACTAGGAAATGCCTGATTTCTTTTCTGGAGGGTAATGATCACTGATTGGCTTCAAGGAACATCAACAGGAAACCATGGGTTTTACCATCACAGATGGATACATATAGGGATTTCGTACGTAGATTTTCCCTCAAACCAATCCAATTAGGACGTGTGGGGATTCCAGCTGTTTGACCTATAGCCATGTAGCAGAGATCATGACATTTGCACTACTGACGTTACAAAGTCTATCCCAAGACCAATGGCAAAACAGGGCCCAAAAATGCATTCCGTTCATCTAGAGGACAGCAGGCTTTGGACCCGATTTCAACCAGGTTTCTACCAAATCACCAGTATTACCAGTTGTTTTTCTTTTTTTTTACCCAGATTCACCAGGTTTTTTTCATTAGACCACCATATATACAATATATATATATATATATGGGGGTATTAAACCATATTAAACCATGGATAAATATGGTGGTTTCCATGGTATATATGGTGATATATGGGGTTCTTAAGCAAATCACCCGCTGTTTTTGACGTCTGAAACCAGCTGAAACCAAGGACAGCGACGGCTTGCTCTCCATCCAAAGCTCCAACCTGCTGTCTGGTGCCATGGGACCTGTGCGGCGCTCAGGAAGGGATTCCGGGATGGTGATTTGATATTTATATCCATGAGATATATATCATAGATAAATATATCATAGATATCATGAGATATATGATAAATATTAGATAGTATCAAATGATATTTATCATAGATATTTATCAACGGATGGTATTTACAATGATGTTAAAGATGATGATTAGAGTGAAATTTCTCTGTAAATCATTGTAACTCTATGAGATTTACATCGTTTTACTGTAATATGTTTTAATGTGACAATTGAATATTGGATTTATTTATAACTGAACCTTAGTGGCCATGAAATCATGGGAAGACATGGGAAACACATGGGAATTTTATAGGAAATATTATTGGGATGATATTTGGGAAAATCATTGGGATCTAATGGAAATATAACAATAGTGGAAGATATTTACATGGGTTGTAGGTAATTTGTTTGGGATATCATTGGGTCATTGGGAGTTTTTTTTTGGGACAGCCTGGGAAAGCCCAGCACTAAGATTTGGAGGTTTTGAGTTGGGAAAATCATCGAACTGAATGGAAAACGGAGGATTTTCCAGGCAATGTTGGAGGTTATCCAGTGGTTAGCAGCGGGTCGGAGCTCCGGATATCCATATTCCAAAGCAAAAAAGGGAAGCCAGTTGGAGCTACCAATGGAGTTTCTAAGCACATGAAGATGGTTATCTCACACAGCATATAATGGGAACGCCCAAGGCCATCAAGCATCCCATTCACCATTGGGGGATCCCTTGACATCATCAACCTCTACTGGGGATGGCTACCCGGCCTGGTAGACTAACAGTTTGCGAACTGGAAAATCACCATGTTATAGCTGGGTAAATCCACTATTTCTATGGCAATTTTCAATAGCAAACTACTAGTTTACCAGAGGGTATATCATATAAAGCCGAAACTCAGCACCTTAGAGTCTCCAAGTTTGGACTTGTGCTAGCGGCGATTCAACCAACCCCCCAGTGAGGCCCCAAGAATAAAGGTTACTTAAGGGCTTGCACGCCAGCACCAGCCACAAATCATGACTTATTACAGTAGCCATCGATTATTGCCGGGCTCCCGTTGGAAGGGTTAGGTTGAATCCACGTGCATATTCATTTCTGTCCTCATTGCTGAAGTCTGCCAATCTTTTGTCAGCTGGGCAGTGTTATGTTTGATGATTATGGGGGGTTACCAACAACAATTGGGGATGATCACATACCATGAAGACTAGGAATCTCCATGAATCAATAATGATCAAACCAAAAGAAAACAACACCACATACAAAACCATGTCAAAACCATGTGCAACATGATTTGGGTGGATTTTTGAAGTCACTTTTACTAAAAAGGTCTCCTTGGAATTGTCCCAAAACCGCGGTCCGCGTGGCTCGTCTCGTGCCGTCTCTCAGAGGCTTGGACAGAGGAGCAGGAGCGAGGCTTCCGACAAAAGGCCCGGCCCGGTAATGCGGCGGAGAAATGGCAAGATTTCTCGGGATATTATAAGGGGATTGTAGGGGTTTATAAGGGATTTATAAGGACTTATTAAGGGATTTAATCCCTTATAGGGATTTTGTTGGGATTTATAAGGGGTCACAAGGCGGGATCGGCTCAAACTTCCCATGATTTACAGGGACTGATATAGGGATGATACAAGGGATAGTCATGGGGATAGAATTGGGATTTACAGCTTTTACTATTTTCAATGTTAAGATTCAAATTGTGGAAAATCATATGATTACCCCAAAATGGATATCAGATACCGAACAAAAATATACACTGTATGTATGATCCATTGGTATCCGATTTTGGAGCCAGAGCCAATTGACGAGCATGCAGCATGCGTTGACAACTCAAGCTTCAAAACCTACGATATCCGATATCACATGAAGCAAATAAGCGGGTACAGCCAAGAACAAATAGTAGCAATGCATCTCCTCTCAAAACCAGTGGACCATCCCTCTGAGAGACCCGGTGTTTTTTTCAAAACCACCGGCGAGATGTGGTTGTTTTGTTGGTGATAACAGTGATATCCACAGATATTTTGTTATTTTGTTTCTCATCTTCATATTTGCCGATGTATAAAAAAGCATTTTGCTGGTCACATCATCATACAGCCACTTGAAAGTTTTTTGTTTTTTTACCCCCACATCTTTTGGATTCCGGCTGCGCATGTCATTGCCGAAAGCCACCACCGTTGGGATTTTAGGCATCCCATGGCCACTGAAATCCATCGCCATTATGCGCAGGTTACAGCCATTTTTCTGGAGGTGCGCCGGAATGCCGTAGCGCCGGAAGATGTGGGTGAATAATGTTTGAATATTGTGCTTGTAACATCTTGCAACCATGAGTCAGTAGCTTAATGGCATGGCTGCAGCTACTCAGTCCCTTTGGCAACTGCTTGAGTCTCACATCCCAATAACATTGAGATTCGTTCATCATGACTCAGATAGAATCCTGATATTCCTATCATATCAACTTCTGATAATCAGAAGTCCACCATTTGCTTTCCACTTCCTTCCTGTGAAACTCTACGAGCCGAACATGTCAACATGAAGCTCCAAGAATTCCTAAAAACCCGTTCAAACACCTCCCCCTAAAACCATGGTGGATGGACGGGATTCGTATTTGGGACCATTTAAAATAGGGGATGTTTGATGTTAGGAGGATGGGATTCATCATTCACTTAAATGATTTTCTTTGTTTCTAGATGATTTTCACACATGGAACATGATGGAATGTTTTTGTAGATGATTTGTCTATAATCCAGAAGTTCACATACACATATAATTACGTGTAACGTGTATATAATATACATATACTGTATATATATAAATACATAAATGATATCAATATAAATATAAGTAATCACATATATTTTCAGTTATGATTCAACACCAGTTATTCTACCCATTTTTTTTCCAACAGATCCCTTCCACGGTGCAGGCCATGGTGCTTCTCCTCCACCGATGTCCTGAGCTTTCGCAGAAAGTTCAAGACACGCCGGAGTCGCCTCTTGGCGTTTTCTATTCCCATGGGAATCCACTGGGAAAACCATGGGAAAACCATGGGAATAGAGGAATCCACTGGGAAAACCATGGGAAAACCCATGGGAAAACAGAAGGTTTTCACCGCATGCAGGGTTGCTTCATCTCACTTGAGATACATTATAGCCGGGGGGAACATGTATCAAATGTTTATCACGCTTTTTAAATCAATAGTATCAATATTTATCAACATTCACCAACATGTATGAATCCCACTTTGATAATTGTACTTGTTGTCTACTATTTCATCCAACATTCTTTCTCTACAAACCTTCCAACATGATCATTCTTTATCTACAAACTTTTTCCCCAGGGAGCTGACATTTCAAGCTGGGTAGACTACCAACCTGGGATGGATAGATTTACCTGTTTTTTTTCCGTTTGCGAACTGGGAAATCACCATGCTATTAGGTAAATCATCATGTTTATCATCTATTAATAGCATTTACAACCATTTATATAGTTATTATCTATCTATTTATTTACCATTATGTTTAAATGGGTCATTTTCCATAGCTATGTTAAATAACCAGAGGGTAAATGGGGAGATGTACTGTATAACTAGTAGATTCTACTCGTGCAAATCTGTGGGAAATACACCTACTTGGTACGAAGACCAAGGATAGTATCCAAGTTCACTATGTGGGTTCGTCCGGAAATGGCGTGCATCCAATCTATTGCAAATTTAACGGGGAAAATGAGAATAACCCACTGGAATTCGGGGGACCCTGTTTTTGGGCAAAGCGATTTGTACAATTGATATCCGGGGGTCCCATTTGAGTTGCAGATGACATCACTTTTTAGGGGTGGGGCACCTAAATTCACAGATTCACGCGCGCACACACACAAGCACCATCTCAGCCAAAAAGAGATAGAAATTTGACTTACCACATGATCTGTCAGGGTTTTGGGGAAAAATCTAAAGTCTCAATCATATTCCTCTATGTATCGGTGTAAGGGACGATTTACAGGACATCCTTAATTCTATTTCAGAGGGAAACCAATATTTGTCTGGATATTCCCTCAAACCACTCTATTGAATTCCCCATTATTTGTTGGTCATAACGTGGGGTATCCCCCATCATTGGACAAGCCCACAGAATGTAATATCTTCGCAACGCACAAGTAGGGGTACAGGTTTCCACTTCAATTCTTGTCAAACCTGGGCCCCGGGCCCTATTTTTTTGTGTGTCAACTATAGATGTTGGATGATTTTGCAGTGGTCAACATCTATGAAATATTATTTCCCTGATTTATCACTCATGTTTCATGCTTAAATCACCAGTGAATTGGAAGCCCCAGGCCAACCAAGTCCAAGGCTGGAGGGGGACGGCCCTGGTTCAGCATCATAAAGCGTATGGTGCCTCCTAGACGAACAGAATGTTCAGCGATATTCCATTTGTCGTTGTCGTTGTCGTGGTGGTTGTTGTCGTTGTTGTCGTTGTTGTTGCTGTTGTTGCTGTTGTTGCTGTTGTTGCTGTTGTTGCTGTTGTTGCTGTTGTTGCTGTTGTTGCTGTTGTTGCTGTTGTTGCTGTTGTTGCTGTTGTTGCTGTTGTTGTCGTTGTCGTTGTCGTTGTCGTTGTTGTCGTTGTTGTCGTTGTGGTTGTGGTTGTTGTTGTTGTTGTTGTTGTTGTTGTTGTTGTTGTTGTTGTTGTTGTTGTTGTTGTTGTTGTTGTTGTTGTTGTTGTTGTTGTTGTTGTTGATATATATATATATATATATGTATATATTATAAATATGTGTATATATATACATAGAGACTACATATATATATATATACATATACATATCTATAGACATACATACATAATCATACATATATGTATATGCAGTAGAATGCCAGCAAGTGTAGATTTCAGATGCGTTGGTTACATCACGATGCGTCTGCATGGAACCCAAGTCGAAAGGGGTTGAGAATTGCAGTGGAGTCCACCCTGATTTTTGCGGCACGGAGGATGCGGATGCAGAGAAAGCGTTATTGGAGGAGCTTGCAGCTGATGGGATTGCTTCTTCACCATCAACAAACACAAATAGGGGGCTTGTTACAAGTGCTCGGGTTAAGTCGTATCAGCTTCTAAAAGTCGTATCGAGAAGCCGTGCGCCTGGAAAAAGATCAAGTTTGGCATCATCACAACTTTTAGTAATTGAACGATTTCATTTTTTTGGGGCCGTGAGACTTCAGACCTGGTTCCTGAAACGCCCTTTTTTGAATGTAATCCGGTAATCCGTTATTTTCTTTAAATAAAGCACCTTTACTACTGTGATGTTATGAATATATTGCGGCAATGCCGTGTGGGTGGCAGAGGGACACAGTCATGCAGCTGTGCATTCAGTAGGCCTGGGCGGGAAAGGAGCGATCCACCACACCCGGAGTTATTTTCCCCACTATCAAACTACCAATTCCTAGTAACTACTAGTAGGTACTAGGGGTAGTAGGATAGTAATTAGATGTAGTAATATGACGTGCAAACCCCTTTTTTCGCCCGCACACACACACCCCTCTTTTGCAGTTTCCAAGTCCATTGAAGAGCGATATTGTCTAGCGTGCTGAAGGTAACCTTAAACATGTTTCAACCTCGACCCCTGTTAAATTTTATTTTCAAGGGCATCTTCAAGAGAGTTTCCAGGGTTTAGGGTTTGGGATGATGATGATGATGATGATGATGATGATACATTCAACGCACAGGTAGCTAAGCTGTGCGTTGCAAGATGAAAACCATCATCCTGGACATGTGCATTTTGTCCCACAAAACACAGTGATTTTGGATGTTCGGACACGTGGTTTCGCGGGCAAGAGAGGGGGTTTGCCCGTAGTATTACCATATACCTCATATACCATCTACATGTATAATACCATATATATATATATATATCGTTCTTTTGGCAACTCTCAAGCCGTAAACTCTGTCACTATGGGCTACGCGACTAGTTTCGACCCCAAATGGGTCTCATTGCGCCTCAGGAGGTGCGCCGGAGCAACGCCTGGGAACGCTTCATGGCGTTGCCCTCCAACAGCCCCAGGCAGGGAAGCGCTAAGTTGTTGCAAAGAACTGGGGGTTAAGTAGGGTTTATATGGGTTTATATGAGTTTATATGGGTTTATATGGGTTTATATGGCTTTAGATGTGTTTATATGAGTTTATATGGGTTTATATGGGTTTATATGGCTTTAATATGGCTTTAGATGTGTTTATATGGGTTTATATGGGTTTATATGGCTTTAGATGTGTTTATATGGGTTTATAATATGAGTTTATATGGGTTTATATGGCTTTATATGAGTTTATATGGTTTTATATGGGTTTATATGGCTTTAGATGTGTTTATATGGGTTTATATGGGTTTATATGGTTTTAGATGTGTTTATATGGGTTTATATGAGTTTATATGGGTTTATATGGCTTTAGATGTGTTTATATGGGTTTATATGCGTTTATATGGGTTTGTATGGCTTTAGATGTGTTTATATGGGTTTATATAAGTTTATATGGGTTTATATGGGCTTATATGAGTTTATATGGGTTTATATGGGTTTACATGGATTTATATGGGTTTATATGGGTTTCTATGAGTTTATATGGGTTTATATGAGTTTATATGGGTTTATATGGCTTTAGATGTGTTTATATGGGTTTATATGAGTTTATATGGGTTTATATGGCTTTGGATGTGTTTATATGGGTTTATATGCGTTTATATGGGTTTATATGGCTTTAGATGTGTTTATATGGGTTTATATAAGTTTATATGGGTTTATATGGGCTTATATAAGTTTATATGGGTTTATATGGGTTTACATGGGTTTATATGGGTTTATATGGGTTTATATGAGGTTATATGGGTTTATATGGCTTTAGATGTGTTTATATGGGTTTATAGAATGGGCTAGCGCCCGGGTGCCGCCGACCCCCTTTTTTTGGGGGGGCTGCGGGGCTTTTGAGGCTTTTAAGGGGTGCGCAAAACGTGCCACGTAGCAGTTCCGAAGCCCAATAGAAACAGCTTGTGGGGCCTAGGGAGGTACCATGGCAAAGCAGGCGGGACGCGTTTGCAAGCTGCTGCGGAGGGTTTTGCGGTTCAAAGGCATTCGAAAGCTGCTGCGTGGCTTTTGAGGCTTAAGGGGCGCCTAAAGCGTGCCACGTAGCAGTTCCGAAGCCCAATAGAAACAGCTTGTGGGGCCTAGGGAGGTACCATGGCAAAGCAGGCGGGACGCCTTCGAAAGCTGCTGTGGAGGGTTTATGTGTGGTTCAAAGGCCTTCGAAAGCTGCTGCGGGGCTTTTGAGGCTTAAGGGGCGCCTAAAGCGTGCCACGTAGCAGTTCCGAAGCCCAATAGAAACAGCTTGTGGGGCCTAGGGAGGTACCATGGCAAAGCAGGCGGGACGCGTTTGCAAGCTGCTGCGGAGGGTTTTGCGGTTCAAAGGCATTCGAAAGCTGCTGCGGGGCTTTTAGGCCCCACAAGCTGTTTCTATTGGGCTTCGAAACTGCTACGTGGCACGTTTTGGGCACCCCTTAAAAGCCTCAAAAGCCCCGCAGCAGCTTTCGAAGGCCTTTGAACCGCAAAACCCTCCGCAGCAGCTTGGTACCTCCCGAGGCCCCACAAGCTGTTTCTATTGGGCTTCGAAACTGCTACGTGGCACGCTTTAGGCGCCCCTTAAGCCTAGGGAGGTACCATGGCAAAGCAGGCGGGACGCCTTCGCAAGCTGCTGCGGAGGGTTTTGCGGTTCAAAGGCCTTCGAAAGCTGCTGCGGGGCTTTTGAGGCTTTTAAGGGGTGCCCAAAAAGTGCCACGTAGCAGTTTCAAAGCCCAATAGAAACAGCTTGTGGGGCCTAGTAGGGTACCATGGCAAAGCAGGCGGGACGCCTTCGCAAGCTGCTGCGGAGGGTTTTGCGGTTCAAAGGCCTTCGAAAGCTGCTGCGGGGCTTTTGAGGCTTTTAAGGGGTGCCCAAAAAGTGCCACGTAGCAGTTTCGAAGCCTAATAGAAACAGCTTGTGGGGCCTAGGGAGGTACCATGGCAAAGCAAGCGGGACGCCTTCGCAAGCTGCTGCGGAGGGTTGTGCGGTTCAAAGGCCTTCAAAAGCTTTTAAGGGGTGCCCGCAGCAGTTTCGAAGCCCAATAGAAACAGCTTGTGGGGCCTCGGGAGGTACCATGGCAAAGCAGGCGGGACGCCTGCGCAAGCTGCTGCGGAGGGTTTTGCGGTTCAAAGGCTTCGAAAGCTGCTGCGGGGCTTTTGAAGCTTTTAAGGGGTGCCCAAAACGTGCCACGTAGCAGTTTCGAAGCCCAATAGAAACAGCTGGTGGGACCTCGGGAGGTACCATGGCAAAGCAGGCGGACGCCTTCGAAAGCTGCTGTGGAGGGTTTATGTGTGGTTCAAAGGCCTTCGAAAGTTGCTGCGGGGCTTTCGAGGCTGCCCAAAACGTGCCACGTAGCAGTTTCAAAGCCCAATAGAAACAGCTTGTGTGGCCTAGTAGGGTACCATGGCAAAGCAGGCGGGACGCCTGCGCAAGCTGCTGCGGAGAGTTTTGCGGTTCAAAGGCTTCGAAAGCTGCTGTGGGGCTTTTGAAGCTTTTAAGGGGTGCCCAAAACGTGCCACGTAGCAGTTTCGAAGCCCAATAGAAACAGCTGGTGTGACCTCGGGAGGTACCATGGCAAAGCAGGCGGACGCCTTCGAAAGCTGCTGTGGAGGGTTTATGTGTGGTTCAAAGGCCTTCGAAAGTTGCTGCGGGGCTTTCGAGGCTGCCCAAAACGTGCCACGTAGCAGTTTCGAAGCCCAATAGAAACAGCTGGTGGGGCCGCGGGAGGTACCATGGCAAAGCAGGCGGGACACCTTCGCAAGCTGCTGTGGAGGGTTTTGCGGTTCAAAGGCCTTGG
>CAMXCT020002435.1:0-31879 GCA_947184155.2 Cladocopium goreaui
TCTATCTATCTATCTGTCTATCTGTCTATCTCTCTCTCTCTGTCTATCTCAATCTCTATCTATCTCTATCTTTCTCTATCTATCTCTATCTATCTCTATCTATCTCTATCTATCTCTATCTATCTCTATCTACCTGTCTATCTATCTCTATCTATCTCTATCTATCTCTATCTATCTCTATCTATCTCTATCTATCTCTATCTATCTCTATCTATCTCTATCTATCTATCTATCTGTCTGTCTGTCTATCTATCTATCTATCCTATCTATCCGATCTATCCTATCTATATACACTTATACATTCAGGGGTCCAGGTCAGTACGTTGATTTTATAGTTGCAAAATGTTTTGGGCCTATAAAATGCTATGTCTGGGGTAAAATAGGAGGTCTATAATATCAGGGGTATAAAGCTCCTAATTTGCCATAAATATATAGATCTGATGTCCAAGTGTGCAAAGCCATCATTTTGTAGTGCATAAGTAACACATGATCTGGTCAGGCCTTTTGTTGGTTGTGCTTCTTGCGACACTTGGAACTTTTCATTTTATAGAAATCAGGGTGTTAGCAGCTGTATGGAATATAGAAACTTGATAAGTGGGCACCATTCATTTTATATAAAATCATATTCCTCTATAAAATGCATGGTATAGCCATATGTTTTTCTATAAAACGAATATCTTATTCACAATTGTTGCGAATGCAAAACATCTATAAAATGCTCGGTTGTATGACCAAACCTCACTATAAAGTGAAATCACTATAAAATGCTGATCTGGAGAGGTGATTTTTATATATATGAAACGCTCTATAACAGGTACCGAGCTCAGCATTTTATAGAGGTTATGATCAAGGTGTTCTATCTATCCTATCTATCCTATCTATCCTATCTATCCTACCTATCCTATCTAACCTATCTATCCTATCTATCCTATCTGTCCTATCTGTCCTATCTGTCCTATCTATCCTATCTATCCTATCTATCCTATCTATCCTATCTATCCTATCTATCCTATCTATCCTATCTATCCTATCTATCCTATCTATCCTATCTATCCTATCTATCTTATCTATCTATCTATCTATCTATCTTTCTATCTATCTATCTGTCCATCTATCTATCTACCTACCTATCTATCTATGTATCTATCTATCGATCGATCTATCTATCTGTCTCTGTCTGTCTGTCTATCTATCTGTCTATCTGCAACGAAGCTCTTCTGCGAGACTTCCTCATTTTTCGAAGTTGACAACATCAAAAAGGAAGCAATTCCGCAAGACTTCTTCATTTTTTGAACTGGACAACATCCAAAACGATGCAATTTTGCGAGACTTCTTCAATTTTTGAACTTGACAACATCAAAAACAAAGCAATTCTGCGAGACTTCCTTCAAAAATGGAATGTTGAGTGCAGAGCTGACATCCTCGTACCAATGCGTTTTGCGATTTTTCCAGTCCACCTGTCGAAAGTACTGTGCCTGCCACGAAAAAGTGATGCCAGGTCATACGAAGTGCTGCACCTGTCACGCAAAATCACCTCAGCAAACCTGAAGATCTGATGCTCCAAAATGCAACCCCTCTCAGGAAATCAGCGCCCTCACCTCCTAACCTAACAGCTCCGATGAAGATGTCTCTTGTACTGCGCCTGCCACGGAAAATGCATCTTTGCAGATCCTCTTCAAATGTCCCACGCCTGCCATCGTTTTTGGAAATGCTACAAAACCCTCACGTTTTCCTTACTTTTGAGAAGGTGCGCAATCCCTTGCGCCTGCCACGCGAAAGCACATCTGAACGTCCAAAAGTGCTGCGTACCCGTCAGTTTTTTGCACTTTTGACTTCGAAACGTGCTTCGCGCCACAACCGCGTACACTTTTTCGACATCTCAACTTCCAAAAGTGGTCTGAACATGGTGTGCTTTGTACATTTTGACTTCGAAATGTGCTTTGCGCCACAACGGCGTGCACTTTTTCGACATCTCAATTTCCAAAAGTGGTCCGAGAATGGTGTGCTTTGTAATACTCGGAAGTTTCTGGAAATTCGGTATCTGGGTAGTCAATTTCGGGGCAATCTGCTTCGGCAACTGTATTGGCATCTGCGTGTGCAGTTTCTGAAGCAACTTGGTCGGCAAGGGCGTCCTGAGTGTCTGCAGCTGGATCCTGTAGCTCGGCACGAATGTCCTCGTAGGTCGTTGGCGGCTCGTCTTTCACTGGCACGGGGTCAAGTAAAAAAAGAGGGTCAAACCTAGATTTTTCCTCGGGAGGTACAGCTGACGCCAAAGGCAGCCTCTTCCAGTGCAAGAGCTGAAGATGCACCACCAGAGTCAATGAGATCGTCATGATGCGGTCGCGGCTTCAGAAATGTCCGCCCAGTCTGGCCACCAGTGGGAGCTTCGGCGCTTTCAGCTGCCTCTACCTGCGGCTAACTGCGATCAGCTGAATCGGGAGCGCTCAGAGCAGCCCCTTCCACCGGACCTTCTGGTACCATAACAATGGTGAAACAGAAAAAGAGTGAAAGTGACAGGGCGAAGCGTGGACCTAAATTACCTGTTTAGGAGTTCTTTCCCAGCAAAACCCATCAATACGGCTGATAACCAGAGAAAAGAGGTGACCAACAAGAGGGTAACCAGATTGGACTCCTCAACATCAACTATCAGCGTGCGCCCTTTTACGATGGGCACTTGAGCCATGCGTCAACAGCATGCAACCCTGACCAAGTGGTTGTTAGGTTGGGGATGCATCTATTTCCAACTATGGCTACTCTACATGTATAACGCTTCTATACATGTGGTGCATAGTGTGCATTAAGTATTCAGCAATTCTACTTCGGAAAGTTGGTACCATGACTCTACGACTACTACCGCAAGGTGTGAGCTAATGTAGATATATACACTATACATGCGGGGGTAATGGGGTCGTAATATTTCCACTAAAAATATATAGGTTGGGGTGGTTTGGACTAGGCTAGAGTAGAGAAGGTAAGTTTTGGTAAGACTGGATTAGACTTGGACAGCATATAAGATTGAATTTAGATATGTTTCTAAGTAGCTAGGTAGAAGCGATACATAGACAGACAGATAGATAGACAGGTAGTTAGGTAGACGAGTTAGCAAATAGATAAACACACCCATCATGAACTATTAAAATCTACTGTAATAGATCGGTCTAATTCAGCATATATTGTTGCCTTCATTTCTATCTTTATCTGTGTCTTGTTTGTTCCTGTATGCCGATCTCGATATACATCCACCATTACCAATATCTACCAGACTTCCACGAGCAAGCACAGTGCATGGGCGTGTTTTTGGTTCAAGGTGGGGTGGGTCATCCCACCAAAAGTCAGATTGACATAGTACCCTTTGATTTTTTAAAAAATGTCGGTTACCCCAAGGTTGGCCACGAAAAACACGGTTTCTTCGCAATTCAAAGCACTTCTAAAAGAGTTTTGGGCCTCCCTATCTGCTGTCTTCGCATTGCGTTGGTTCGGGCTCAGCAATAGAAAGGGACATGCCGCTGTCACGTGTGCACGGGCCGCGGGTTAAACCCATGGCAAAAGTATAAGCCCATGGCAGGTCTGTCAAACAAAATTTTGAACCTCACGTTACTTCACTCAGAAAACATTGCGCATTTGGTTCAACCCCACCTAGTCACCTAGGCAAGGTACTGTTGAAGTCTTAGTTTCAGCAAGAATGTTGGTAATCAAAGCCGGCATGCACCCCAAAAACAATGTGATTTTTGCAGGCGATTTTTTCAATGAAATTCTGCTCCTCTGCTGAGTTGCCCCCAAATAGGAGTGCCGGGGTACCATGCGTTTCCACGCTAGGTTTCAGGGTTGCTCCACCAATTCACCACTTTTGCTGCCTCGGGGCTCGTCCAAACTGGCGCCCGGGATGTTTTTCAGCAGGCCCATCACTAATCCCGCAAAGAGATCGCCCGAGGTCTGGCAAATACCTCCACTGGAAGTGGGTCACAACCTCTTGTACGAGAAGGGCGTTTCACATGGACACGCTCCGGTTATTAGCAATTATCCGCCACAAACTTTCATATCTATCTATCATATCCATCCACCCATCCATACATTCACCCACCCACCGATCTATCTATCTAATCTATCTATCTATTTATCCTTTCCAATCCTATTATCCATCTATCTATCTATCTATCTATCTACCTATCTATCTATCTATCTATCTATGTATCTATCTACCCATCTATCTATCAATCTAAATATCTATTTATCTATCTATCTATCTATCTGTCTATCTATCTATCTGTCTATCTATCTATCTATCTATCTAATCTATCTATCTACCTGTCTATCTATCTATCTATCTATCTATGTATCTATCTATCCAATCCAATCCAATCCAAACCAATCCAATCCATTCCAATCCAATTATCTAATCTGATCTAATCTAATCTAACCTAAATCTAATCTAATCGAATCTTAATCTAATCTACACTATCTATCTATCTATCTATTCTATCTATCCTATCTATCTAATCTATCTATCTATCTATCTATCTAATCTAATCTAATCTAACCTAATCTAATCTAATCTAATCTAATCTTATCTTATCTATCTATCTATCTATCTATCTAATCTAACTATCTATCTATCTATCCATCCATCCATCCATCCTTCTATCCGTTCTATCCTATCTATCCTATCTATCCTACCCATCCGATCCTATCTGTCCTATCTGTCCTATCTATCCATATCTATCCTATCTAACCTATCTATCCTTTCTGTCCTATCTATCCTATCTATCCTATGTATCCTATCTATCCATCTATCTATCTATCTATCCATCCATCTATCTATCTATCCTATGGATCCTATCTGCCCTATCTGCCCTATCTGCCCTATCTGCCCTATCTATCCTATCTGATCCTACCCTATCCTATCCTATCAACCCTATCTTTCCTATCATTCCTATCTTTCCTACGTACTGAAATTTTATGTGCCTGGGTGAAGAACTGCAAAGAAGCAGCGGGCAGAAGCTGAAGGATGTTTTGGCCATATGCATTAGCCTGTCAGATCATTCATGTTTGAATTAAAGGTCATGGAGCCTGGTGCATTTAAATTTGACTATATTGCAACACAAGCTGGGCAAAGCAGCGCTGGCATGCCGGAAAATGGTTTCCGGACCAGGAAAGGAGGAAGCAAAATCCTTTTCAAAGAAACTCATGAAAGTGACCAGTGTTGCGTGGCAGCCCCACGCAACACCTGACTACACACTACACGCTACACTACACGCAACACTACACGCTACACTACACGCAACACTATCGAACTGCTGGCACGGGCAGCATTTTGGAGCTTTGAGGCTTCAAAGAAATGAAATGGAAAAATACAAGTCAATTTTTCTGTCCTGGCCGGAAATGCTGCCCCTGGGAGCGTTTCGGCAGCGTTGCGTGTAGTTTAGCGTGTAGTGTTGCATGTATTGTAGCGTGAGTGTTGCGGGTGGTTTGCAGTGTAGTGTGCGGCGGCTGCCATGTAGCTTATTTTGCCTCGTGTTCAGCTGTGTGCAGGTGAAGGATGAGGCACACACTGGGGGAACTATGAGAACAACCACCGAAGGATGATCCCCTGGAAGTAGCTGGTGGCGGGAAGAAATTTGCAAGACCAAAAATACAAGAATTCCTTTTCTTCCTTCGGTACTGAAATTTTATGTGCCTGGGTGAAGAACTGCAAAGAAGCAGCGGGCAGAAGCTGAAGGATGTTTTGGCCATTTGCATTGGCCTGTCAGATCATTCATGTTTGAATTAAACGTCATGGAGCCTGGTGCATTTAAATTTGACTATATTGCAACACAAGCTGGGCAAAGCAGCGCTGGCATGCCGGAAAATGGATGCCGGACCAGGAGGAGGGAGGAAGCAGAATCCTTTTCAAAGAAGCTCATGAAAGTGACCAGTACTGCGTGGCAGCCCCACGCAACACGTCACTATACACTACACGCAACACTACACGCTACGCTACGCGCAACACTACCGAACTGCTGGCAGGGGCAGCATTTTGGAGCTTTGAGGCTTCAAAGGAATGAAACGAAAATACAAGTCGATTTTTCTGTCCTGACCGGAAATGCTGCCCCCTGGCAGCGTTTCGGCAGCGTTGCGTGTGGTGTAGCGTGTCGTGTTGCGTGTAGTGTAGCGTGAATGTTGCGGGTGGTTTGCAGGTTGTAGCGTGCGGCGGCTGCCATGTAGCTTATTTTGCCTCGTGCTCAGCTGTGTGCAGGTGAAGAGTGAGGCACACTGGGGGAACTATGAGAACAACCAACGATGGAGGATCCCCTGGAAGAAGCTGGTGGCAGGAAGAAATTTGCAAGACCAAAAATACAAGAGTTCCTTTTCTTTCTTCGGTACTGAAATTTTATGTGCCTGGGTGAAGAACTGCAAAGAAGCAGTGGGCAGAAGCTGAGGGATGTTTTGGCCATATGCATTAGCCTGTCAGGTCATTAATGTTTGAATATTAAAGGTCATGGAGCCTGGTGCATTTAAAAACTTGTCTATATTGCAACACAAGCTGGGCAAAGCAGCGCTGGCATGCCGGAAAATGGTTGCCGGACCAGGAGGAGGGAGGAAGCAGAATCCTTTTCAAAGAAGCTCGTGAAAGTGACCAGTACTGCGTGGCAGCCCCACGCAACACGTCACTATACACTACACGCAACACTACACGCTACACTACACGCAACACTACCGAACTGCTGGCAGGGGCAGCATTTTGGAGCTTTGAGGCTTTTAAGGAATGAAACGAAAATACAAGTCAATTTTCTGTCCTGACCGGAAATGCTGCCCCTGGCAGCGTTTCGGCAGTGTTGCGTGTGGTGTAGCGTGTCGTGTTGCGTGTAGTGTAGCGTGAATGTTGCGGGTGGTTTGCAGGTTGTAGCGTGCGGCGGCTGCCATGTAGCTTATTTTGCCTCGTGCTCAGCTGTGTGCAGGTGAAGAGTGGGGCACACTGGGGGAACTATGAGAACAACCAACGATGGAGGATCCCCTGGAAGTAACTGGTGGCAGGAAGAAATTTGCAAGACCAAAAAGACAAGAATTCCTTTTCTTTCTTCGGTACTGAAATTTTATGTGCATGGGTGAAGAACTGCAAAGAAGCAGTGGGCAGAAGCTGAAGGATGTTTTGGCCATATGCATTGGCCTGTCAGATCATTAATGTTTGAATATTAAAGGTCATGGAGCCTGGTGCATTTAAATTTGACTATATTGCAACACAAGCTGGGCAAAGCAGCGCTGGCATGCCGAAAAATGGATGCCGGACCAGGAGGAGGGAGGAAGCAGAATCCTTTTCAAAGAAGCTCATGAAAGTGACCAATGTTGCGTGGCAGCCCCACGCAACACGTCACTTTACACTACACGCAACACTACACGCTACACTACACGCAACACTATCGAACTGCTGCCAAAGGCAGCATTTTGGAAGCATTTTGGAGCTTTGAGGCATTTTGAGGCTTCAAAGGAATAAAATGAAAATACAAGTCGATTTTTCTGTCCTGACCGGAAATGCTGCCCCGTGGCAGCGTTTCGGCAGCGTTGCGTGTAGTGTAGCGCGTGGTGTTGCATGTAGAGCAGTGTGAGGGTTGCGGGTGGTTTGCAGTGTAGCGTGCGGCGGCTGCCATGTAGCTTATTTTGCCTCGTGCTCAGCTGTGTGCAGGTGAAGAGTGAGGCACACTGGGGGAACTATGAGAATAAACAACGATGGAGGATCCCCTGGAAGAAGCTGGTGGCAGGAAGAAATTTGCAAGACCAAAAATACAAGAATTGCTTTTCTTTCTTCGGTACTGAAAGTGAAGAACTGCAAAGAAGCAGTGGGCAGAAGCTGAAGGATGTATTGGCCATATGCATTAGCCTGTCAGATCATTAATGTTTGAATTAAAGGTCATGGAGCCTGGTGCATTTAAATTTGACTATATTGCAACACAAGCTGGGCAAAGCAGCGCTGGCATGCCGGAAAATGGATGCCGGACCAGGAGGAGGGAGGAAGCAGAATCCTTTTCAAAGAAGCTCATGAAAGTGACCAGTACTGCGTGGCAGCCCCACGCAACACGTCACTATACACTACACGCTACACTACACGCAACACTACCGAACTGCTTGGAGGCAGCATTTTGGAGCTTTGAGGCTTTTAAAGAATGAAATGAAAATACAAGTCAATTTTTCTGTCCTGACCGCAAATGCTGCCCCCTGGCAGCGTTTCGGCAGTGTTGCGTGCAGTGCAGCGTGTCGTGTTGCATGTAGTGTAGCGTGAGTGTTGTGGGTGGTTTGCAGTGTAGCGTGCGGCAGCTGCCATGTAGCTTATTTTGCCTCGTGCTCAGCTTTGTGTGCAGGTGAAGAGTCAGGCGCACTGGGGAACTATGAGAAGAACCAACGATGGATGATCCCCTGGAAGTAGCTGGTGGCGGGAAGAAATTTGCAAGACCAAAAATACAAGAATTCCTTTTCTTTCTTCGGTGGGTGGAAGAAATCCTGCACCACCTCTATAACTCTATAACCTTACATTTGCTAATGCATAACTTGTACCCATGCACCCCAAAGCTCACTGTTGAATGACATGTTAACAGGTGGTTCAGGATTTCCGTCGCTCACACAAATCCACTTTGATCACTGTGTCTTCAATCAATAATAACTTAGGAGCGCGAAGTTTCAAGTGTAGGCCTTTGAAAGTGGTGCAGGATTTCTTCCATCAACAGTACTGAAATTTTATGTGCCTGGGTGAAGAACTGCAAAGAAGCAGCGGGCAGAAGCTGAAGGATGTTTTGGCCACATGCATTAGCCTGTCAGATCATTAATGTTTGAATTAAAGGTCATGGAGCCTGGTGCATTTAAACGTGACTATATTGCAACACAAGCTGGGCAAAGCAGCGCTGGCATGCCGGAAAATGGTTGCCGGACCAGGAGGAGGAGGAAGCAGAATCCTTTTCAAAGAAGCTCATGAAAGTGACCAGTGTTGCGTGGCAGCCCCACGCAACACGTCACTATACACTACACGCTACACTACACGCAACACTACCGAACTGCTGGCAGGGGCAGCATTTTGGAGCTTTGAGGCTTTTAAGGAATGAAATGAAAATACAAGTCAATTTTTCTGTCCTGACCGGAAATGCTGCCCCTGGGAGCGTTTCGGCAGCGTTGCGTGTAGTTTGGCGTGTAGTGCTGCGTGTGGTGTAGCGTGAGGGTTGCGGGTGGTTTGCAGTGTAGCGTGCGGCAGCTGCCATGTAGCTTATTTTGCCTCGTGCTCAGCTTTGTGTGCAGGTGAAGAGTGAGGTAATTCCTTTTCTTTCTTCGGTGGGTGGAAGAAATCCTGCACCACCTCTATAACCTTACATTTGCTAATGCATAACTTGTACCCCCGCACCCCAAAGCTCACTGTTGAATGACATGTTAACAGGTGGTGGATTTCCGTCACTCGCACAAATCCACTTTGATCACTGTGTCTTCAATCAATAATAACTTAGGAGCGCGAGGTTTCAAGTGTAGGCCTTTGAAAGTGGTGCAGGATTTCTTCCATCAACAGTATCTATCCTATCTATCCTATCTATCCTATCCTATCTATCCTATCTATCCTATCCTATCTATCCTATCGATCCTTGCACACGCAACCCCATGGAGAACCAAGGGACTAATGACTTGAGATTACAAAGGCGGCGTTTACATTCCGCTTTACATTCAAGATATTCAAGAGTGGGCTCAAACCCCATACACACACATATATATATACATATATATATACATATACATATATATATATAAATTATGCATATATATATATACATATATACATACATATATATATATATACATATTATGCATATATATTAGATATATATACTACTTAAAGTTTAAAGGAGATATCAAACATCATTCTCCGTCCCTGCCACGAATCCACCCTCGGCGCCGCCTGCCCAAGTGGCATTTGCCCAGCCATGTTGCTCCTACAGGGGCAAGGGTGTGCCTGCATTTTGGGACGTGGGAACCTTGCGGTTTCCAGTGATTTCCCCGAAACGTTGGCCAAGAAACTGCCATCTTATGGTAGCCGGCTGCCAGGAAAAGTTTTGATTGGTTTCCAACATACCAGTATGGATGACAGCCAGCCTGAAACCCTCATTTCCCATGGCGCACAGCATTAATCTGAAAAACCGCATGCACAAGCTTCTCCCCATGGGGGCTAGGCCACAATGGAAGAACAAGAAAGGAGGGGTGCAAGTCTGGAGTTTGAGATGTTTGAATGCCATTTCCTTGTTCCAAGTATAGCCCAGGGATGTTACGACTTGAGAATTCACGAGAATTCTGTAAAAAGAAATCAGTGGTTTCTAAAGTAAACCACCTGCAGGATGATTGGTGAATTGAAACCATCATCCATGTCAATGTCGCTCTGTGCCCTTTGAAAGGTCTGATGGGAATCCAGCCCCCTTTTTTGCTCGTCTCCCCACTGTTTGCCAAGCGACTGCAAAGAAGATAGCGAACGTTGTCCACTCTACGCCCTTGGCACGGATGGGACTCCCATTCTCTGATCAAACAAGCCTTCACACAAGCATATTAAATACCCCCCATGACTGGGCCCACCAAAATGAATATGACCAGTACCAAACCAGGGATTTCGTTTGGGTGCATTACCACAAGGCTGGGAGAACTGCCAGCATATTAGTGATCAGAGCCCTGGGCACGGAAATGCGTGTAACGAAGGGCAAGAACCACGGATTTTGGCAGACCACTGTTTGAGTTCTTAGACCATCAATATTTTAGGTGGATTCTACATGTTGATTCTGGTGCCACACAAGCACAAAGCAACAGAACATGCCCAAATCTGGAAAATTCCCCCCTGTCTGAAGTCTTTGAGGCCGAAATATGCCGCAATCCAATAGGGACCCTTGACAAATAGGCCGAACATATCCCATGAAAACCTTGGTCCACTCATCCAAGGTGAGCTGAAAACTGATTTCCGAGGTTTTGCAAGCACTTCCAGAAAATGGTGACCAGTTTCCGTTTGTAGAGATTGAAATTCCGAAAAGACCGTGCTTGTGGCTTACCATCCCATACTCCACCCAGTGAACTGTCCAGCTGCATAGGAGAGATTGGTGGAAAAGCTGATCATGGCCTGGCTTTGCATATATGAAACCATCTGTACTTAGAATATTTGCTGGGATAATATAGTGACAAAGTATGGGGTATGGGCACCTAGATATTGAAAACCATGGTTTCCCCTGGGGACAATATCTATGGCTGGTGGGTTTACCATATCTATATATCCATATTGTCTGTGTAGCCCCGTCTAGTGAGTCTAGTGGTTGCTAGTCCCTGGGGATCCGTGAAATAAACTGGACTATTCTGGGGATCAAGGCTGAAAACATCAATGTTTCAATGGATGTTCAAGCTTCAGATCTATAGCCAGTGGGAAGTGAAACCCTTCAGATTCGCTGGAGTTACCCCATTTAGCTGGGACCCTGAAACCATTAACTTCATTCCCACACTGGCACCCCCAGCTTACTTCTTTCACATTGTTATATACATATATTCCCACCATTCCCACTGGCTGAGAGGAACGATGGTTGTGCCATTCCTGCATTCATCTGTGTCCGGAAGGAAACTTTGAGATTGGATTCAAATTCAGGTGGTCCAAGCGAAAGCTGCGCACTATCTTGTGGGTGTCCAAGGGCAAACTAGGCACTAAAATACAAATAATTACATTCATCCTAGGGTTGAAGTCTGAAAGTCAGATAAAATCATATATAATATATAATCCAGAAAGAAACCTGGCAGTCTGGCAAAGAAATCAGGGTTCCCACCCTGGAAGCTCACATGGTATGCCAAGGAGGAAACATGTTCAATCATTGCGGGGACAAACAAACTTCAAGGTCACCAATCACCAACCCAAAGCATCAGCCAACTATCGCTGGTTGCATTCCCTTGAAAATATTGCAACAACTAGACGACGGATGGCCCGAGAGCGTAGAGGAGCAGAGTCTTCTGTTGTTAGTATGGAGACACTATATTAAAGATGTATTATAGTTAAGACCTTCTGAAACAGCAAGAATCTGAAAAGTACCAAAATTTATTTTTTCTGATTTAAAAGTGATTTAAAAGTGATTTGGGATATGTAGCCAAAAGTGATTTTAAAGTGGTTTAAAAAGCGATTGGAAAAATGAAAGTGATTTAAAAGTGATTTGGGATATGTAGCCACAAGTGATTTTAAAGTGGTTTGAAAAGTGATTGGAAAAATGAAAGTGATTTAAAATTTAAAAGTGATTGGGGACATGTAGCCACAAGTGATTCAAACGTGATTTTAACAGTGATTGGGAAGTTTGACATGTTCGTGCACATACATAAATACTTCTCAATGAATGCCTCTTTTCATATATATATATACATACATACATTATATATATATCTCTCTCTATCTCTATCTCTATCTCTATCTATATATCCATAAATATTTGTATATACATATCCCTGAATGTTTTTCAGTGGAGTGGGGCATATGCTGAATTTAAGTTGCACACTGTACCCAACCCCAGAATAATTCCAGGCAATCCGTTTCCCAGGAAACAAAGCACACCTGCACAAAATCCAAATGTAGAACCTACAGTCCTACAGTAAATAATTGTTGCATTAATCAGTAAAGTTGCTGGTAATCACCTGCAAAATTTGAATCAAAGGTGTGTTTTTTGAACTGTGCTGATTGCATGCTGCCTTTCCTTTTTCCAATCCTGGAAACGTAAGTGTATTGCAACCCTTGCGCGGCCATCATCATGCAGCGCTGAAGCTGCTACTGTACCTGGCCAACCTAGAGTTGTTGATATCCCACTGCCAAAATGGCTTCAGCCTAGGTCCAAATTCCGAGGTCTAAAACCAAGAAATCTAAAACCAAGACTCAACTAGTAACTAGAGTCTAAAGCCTAAAGGCCTAAAGTCGACATGATAAAATGATAGAACGAGCACGTGGTAAGATGAAAAACAACTATCTTTTGCCTTGTCCTTCAAACAGCCAGCCACAAGAAACTGACAAGCCTGGACCTAAACTGATTCGATTTCACATGCCCGCAGGCCCACTGAGTCTACTCAAGGTCTGCTTTAGACTTCGACTCAGGCTTCGATTTCATCAATTTGATCGCCATGTTTTTGACAAAAGGATGCACCAAATCTTCCGATCTGCCCTGGCTTTCTGCCTCAACCTCTGCCCACTGAGACACCAGGAGGCTCTTCTTCTTCTCCTTCTCACCCGCACTCTCCTTGTCATTGTTGATGACCTTGAGGCAAAAAATGATGACACTTTCGCTCAGGATGACCGCAGCCTTCCCCATGCCTTCCTGCTTGGAAGCTTTGCTCTCAGCCAATTTCGCGAGGTCTTCGCCAGCTGGAATCTTGGACTGGTCGCAGAGAGAGGTGAACGCAGCCAAGAACTCCTCCGACTGGCTGATGTCCTGCAGCAATGCACAAGTCCCACCTACGACCATTACAAGCCACGAGTCATATACTACTGGTCGTATACAGCCCCCCCAGTGCATTTGAGTAAGTTCAAGTTCAAGAGGTTCTAGATTCCAGATTCATTCTACATTCTTTTTAAATTTAGATGATTCTGAAGAAATTGATAGTATAGTGCAGTGTAGTTAGTGAAGGGTAATGTAGTGTAGTATAGCAAAGCACGGCAAAGCAATGCATAGCAAAGTGAGGCATATGGCATATGGCATAGTGTAATGCAAAAGAATACCTCAAGAAATTCCCCAACTCGATAAACCACCAAATATGTATGTAAAACCACCACCACAAATAGATATTCTACTAGCTGCTAGCTATACTATGAGTTTGCCAGCCAGTCAAACAAATGTGACCCTTTAAATCTCCTTCTCCAAATCGGCAAGGGCGGATTTCAAGGGTTTCACCCTGATCTTGGAAATCGTGTTGGCTGAAGCTGTCACAACTGATTCCAAAAGATCTGGGTTTTCACAAGAGTCATGCCATGACTTCTGCAACCACTCCCCGACAATGTTGGCGACGCTCTCAAATGCAACATCCAGTTTGCGAATGGACTGGCACACAAGCATCTTGACTGTGTCTAGGAGCTCAGTCGTGCACTCCTCAATCTGGGTTGCCACCACCTTGTGGTTCAGCTCGTGGTAGAGCTTCTCGGAAAAGCTCAATCCTGCTCCTGCCTCTGCCAGCTTGTAGCAAAGACTTTCCATGGCAGTGGCTTCTTGGAAAAAAAGCTTGTGTGCTTCCATGCACTGCTTCAAAAGCAAATGCTTGGAATCTCTGCGCAAACGATTCTCAATGTTCTCTCCAAGTGCGATCCACTGCTGACACTTCAATTTGGTGACCACCGATGCCTTGACAGATGCACAGATGGTGTCAACGACCGGCTTGCAAGGGTCATTCCCAGTCCTGCTCAATGTCTGGACCACACCGATCTTGGCAAGGACACCCTCGAGAACCTTTTTCTCCGAAGAAGCAACCTGCAGAAAACAGAAACATTTGTGTTGGGCTGTTGGAAGGTATAGATAGGGGTGAGTGTGGTCAGTTTGGTCCACATATAAAATTCCGAAACCAAAAGTATGAAAAACACAGTTGTCGAAACCTACCACGTCAATCTCGTTTTGGTCCACTTGTGTGTCTTTGATGCTGAGATAGGCCCAGAATAGTAATCTGGTTAAGAAAAACGACAAGAAGTACACTGCAGTGAGCAGATCAGAGTTAAAAAGAAAAACACATGCACCTCTGAGTACATCTCTTTGACCCCGTAGAAGGCGCATTCTCTCAAGAGCTCTGGAAGATCATCAGGTAGGGTACCACTGCCACACCTCTGCATCATTGTCTGGACTGACTTGATTGCGTCGATGTCCAAAGCATGAACATCTCCTGCTTCACAATCCTCATGTGCCTTCTTGAAGCTTCGTGCCCAAGAAAACAAGTCCTGTTTTGCGATTGCGTTGTTGTGTTTGGTGGCAAAGGCTTTCAATTTCTGCTCTGCCGCCAACACCCTGTCGTCATCGTTCATGCTGTCCAGGGCTGCCTCAAGATCCTTCAAATCTTTGGTAGTGATAGTGCTGCTGAGGCACGGGTCATTGCACAATTTGCCCACATAAGCCACCACTTTGGTTGCAATCAAATCAGCAAATGGTTTGGACTCTCCCATTCGAAGCCCATCTTTCAGCTTTGGGAGAAGACGGCAGGCGTCCAACAACTTTTCAGGGAGAGGGTCATCAACGTCCACTGACTCTTTGGCTTCGGTCACAAGAGGCCGAAGAACCTCACAGCTAGATGCTGTGCGAATAGTGTCCTGCACCACTTTTTTCAGCAGTGATCGGGCTGCCTTTTCCTCATCACAGGCATCAGCTGGCAAATCTCCAGACATCAGTGTACGCATGTTTCTGGCAAACTTTGATGTTCCAGAAGTCGGGTAGTTGAGAAAGTAGGTCACGCTTTTCACGTCATCCGGAATGTCATCCAGCTGGAAGACAGTTCCAATCATGGTTGCAAAGTGACTGAGTTCTGTGAAGAGGCTCTTGAGTGAGCTCCTTTCAACCACATTGAAGAACTGCTCCCTATCGGAAATCGATTCTGGACAACTCCAGAGGCCATGAAAGGCAATGCAAAGCTGAGACAGCACCATTTTCACATTCTCAGTGGCGCAAGCTGTGAGCAAGCCGGTCATAAAGTCACCCTGGAGGCACTCGCCCATAGTGTTTGCCAAGACCTGGGGAAACATATCGTTTATAACTACCTTCTATGCATGTGAGAGTGGAGCTGTGAATGTAATTATGAATTTATATGTCGAGGAAAGTCGAGTAAAACCAGTGACTAGTGACTAGCGACTTAGTGACTTAGTCTTAGTGGGTGATTGAAAAAGAACATTCTTTTTGTCGTGTCCAAGTTCTTTTCATTTTTTTTTATGTGTCATGTGTCCAGGTTCCTGTAATTCTCCTGCCTTCCACTTCTCGACCGTGCCCTTCTCGTTGGTCTCCCCTTCACACGCCCCTTCATCGTCTCCATCAATCGTATTCATCAAATCATCGAGAGCATCCCCACATGTAGACTCTTCGTCCATAATCTCCTTGGCAATCTGATAAAAGCTTGGCTTCTCAAAATCCAACAGATCCGGGGCATCAGAGGGATCAATGCTCCAAACGAAGAAAGCTGCCAGAGAATCACAAAGAAGAGGCTTCCACTCCGACATCGTTCCTTCCTGAGAATGGACAAGTGACAAGGGAAAAACATAAGTATACTAAAGAGACACACTAACACTAACGCAGCCTCATCAGACTGGTGACTGGTATGGCCTGTGCTCACCAGCACAGGGGAAATCAAATGGGTTCAGAGAAAGATGGCTCAACACATGAGCAGCCGAGAAGCGGACGCATTGGTGATGATGAAGTCAAACTTGAAATCAAGCATCCTTCCCGTCAACCCGGACTTCAACTGAAAAGGAAAGTCTGCCTTGTTCTCGTTGAGAAGCTCCAAGATTCTAGTGATGTCGCCCTCCTTGAGCGTGTCAATCCGCTTGGTCAGAAGTATCTTCACCGCCTCAATCTGTGCAATGCGATCCTGCAGCGTGACAGCGTCTTCCCTTGCTTTGTTCTCCTGCAAAATGTCCAAGACTTTGTTGGCCTCATTGATACCATGAGCGACACTGCGCCAACAATGACTGATTGAATTGATGATTGATACTGAGTGAGATTGAATGAAATTTACTCAAGCTAGGCTGCTAGTAGTGTGTGCCAGATTTGCTCTGGTGGATGATTCTGTGTCCTCAAGACAAATAAGGATAGGACCCCGTTCAAGACATGGCCAATCTTAGTGTCACCCTGAAACTGCTTGGCAACAGTGAGCATCAAGAGGCAAGGCGGGGTGGCACGACCGGTGATCTTGTGATGCTTTTTGGCAACGTCGAACATCAATGGATCGGTAGTTTCCAAGTGGGCCAACTGAGAGCTCATAGTGCTTCCTGCTTCTTCCGGAATGTCATCCTCCTCCACAGGTGCAACCTTGCGTTTCTTCTTTGTTGATTTCTCGGGTGCTGCCATTGCACCTCTCCCCAACATTCTGTCAGCCTCTGTTACAACCTCATGCTTGGGGCCCTCACTGCCACCCTCGTCACCATTGCAATCCATTTCATCCAGCAAATCTTGGTCCTTCCCAGAACTGTCTTGGGAATCTGGCATCGAAGCATCTTCACGCGATTCAGTGAGTTCTCGTGCAAGCTGATGCAAGGAACCACCAGTGATCATGGACGACTTGCCATTCAGCTTGAAAGGCCGAGCGTTGTCAAAGTGCCCCTTCGAAGCAAAAGAAAACCACTTGTGACCCTGGTCGTCAGTCAACTGCTCACCAGCCTGCACCTGGAATTCACTCTGGTTCACGGCCATTTCATGGCAAAGCATGACTCGCCTCATCCCAAAGACCTCTTCAGCCGACAAGCCCTTGAGGCTGATAAGGTAGAAGTTTCGCTTCTCCCCCTCCTCATTGACCCCCTCAATCTTCTTCAGGTTCTGAACGTCCTTGACAGAAATGCCGAAAACATCCGTGAACTCTGCCTCCGTGAGCAATCCAGCTTCCCAATAGACAATACATCCTTGGAATCAATAGTCCCTGCCCCTTTGATGGTAGTTTAAAATGTAAGGCTCCCTCTCTACCCTATACTTTTAAGTTTTAAAACTCCAATTAGAGAGTTTAAAGTTACGTTTGGTTGGCCCAGGGCCCAAGGCTCACATTCTTTCCCAGCCCCAGTCATATCAATAGTAATAGTCAATCGCAATAATTATTCGTTTGCCCTGGTATGGATACTATGTATATAATACAACACAACCATACGTGACAGAACCGACATATGCCACATAACCGACATAACCTGTATTACTAGTACACTAGACTATGTATAATATAGTTGCAGTATGTTCTAGATTCCAGATACCCCACTAGCGTCACCGAGTGTCACTAGTGATCATATTATATATCCACAAGAATGCTTAACCCTTTTTTTGCAGTATGACCTCAGTATGAAAGCAAAAACTACTTAGTACTTACTTAAGACATAGATTGTTAAACTCTTGGATGCGTAATGCAAATTGTCCTGTGACCTAAACCCCAGCCCACATTAGTGGGACAGCTGCAAATCAAAACGAAACCGGATGGTGGAAATAATTCAACAAATTTGTTCTCTCTTGAAACTCTTGTTTTATAATGTTGTATTGCTTTGTTGTTTCTTTCACTTTCAACATCTTTCAACACAAACAGAAACATTTTGAGTAACCCCACAACCACAGCCCCCTCTTACGTGCAAGCTGCGGTTGCTTGTATTGGTAAACACGTCTGTGGGTGGGTGGCATCCAGGAATGACCCTGTGCTCGTCGAGAGCATCTAGAGACTTTTCAGCATTGAAAAAGACCGTCTTGAATGCCTTGTTCCCGTTCACCCTGTCAATGACAACCTCATCTGCCTCGTCTGGACAGAGCTTGCACTTCAACTTTTTGTGCTTGATGCACAAAACTCCCACTGGCTGTCCACTCTCGTTCGCTGGAAAAGAGACTTCCTCACAGGAAACCCGGTTAGGCTAGATTAATGGCTAAAATAAGCTACAGCCAAAACATCCCCAAACTACTAGTTACTAAGCTATATAGTTCTCACCCGAGTTGAACAGAAACATGGAACCATTTAAAGCATTTTAGAGCCATGCTGAAAAACTGTGGTCTGGGTATAGTTTGTTGATGTTTGGGTTTATTAAAAATTTATTATATGTTTTCCCTTACTTACTTTTTCATGACTTTTGTCACCATGCTCTCCTTTGAAGTCTTACCACAGATTCCACATGAACGTAGAGCAATTCTGCCACGGCTACTAGTAGTTGATGGTCCACTTGATCGGGCCGACGGTGCCGCGGTCGAAGCCACAGACAAAGTGCCCTCCCCCTCGTCGATCTTTGCGATGTCTGTGCAAGAGCCCTTTTTTGCATTCGGGTTAATCACCTACACACAAGTTCATCAGTCGTTGACGGCTGAAGAAACACCAGCATCACAAACCAAACACATGAAACCAGAGACTGAGAGAGAGAGAGAGAGAGATTCAAAAGGGTGACTGGCTAAATGAAACTTTTTGGGAATTGAATAGACTTCAGTGCGCCTAAAGGACCTATGGAACCTATGGCATAGTTAGGACTTGGGACCTAATGGCCGTTGACCTATGACATATGAGTCAGCTACCAGGTGATCAATTTGAAGTTTCAAGTCACGAGTCTAGGTCAGTAGGTCCCCCTTGAACATCACTTGCCAGAAAAAGGTACAAAATTATGATTGAATTTTCCACGAAGCCTTAGCCGCCTTAGCCTTAGCCTTAGCCCTGATATCATGATTTTGCTGCTATGTCCATGAGTTTGTGTCTTGGTTCATGTCTCCCTGGTTTAAGTTTTGAGTCTACAGAGTCTACAGTCTACAGTGTAGTGGTAGTAAAGTATGACCCTGTATGCGAGGCTCTGTGTTGTTCACAATATACAGTTATTGTGAATATGAACATATATGAATGATGAGGATGTCAAATGACTATGACGAAAAATGTATAATGAATATGATAAGAAAAAAATATTCCCAATTAAATTGATTCTATATGGATATGGATGCGCTTTTGCAATACCATACAAAAGGGACATGTTATTTTATTGGGCTGTTTTCTACGAAACCTACCCCCTCCAGTCAGTCTAGAGTCTAGAGAGTCTAGAGTTTAGAATCTAGAATGCAACTAGCAACTACTAATAACTAATAGCAAGTTTCCCATAAAGGAAAAGTGCCAAGGGTGGGGGGGATTGTTTTTTGCTTGTTTTGGGTCATTTTTGGCTCTTTGGCTACACCAACACAAAATTACATTATGACAATTTTCAAAAGACTAGTGACTAGTGACTAGTGGTCGCTAAGAAGGCAGCGTGGCTACATATTGTGTTACTTCCTCAACGTACCAGGTGTGAGTTGTAAAAGAAGTGAATCAGCAAATCAAAGTTGCAAAAACATTGTGCATAAACTACTCTGATGTGTGTATAATATTCATATTCATGTATGTTGGTACCATTGGTAAAGTTTAGGCTCTAGACTCTAGACTATAGACTCTGCTCTAGACTCTCGAGTGACTTTTGTCCCTTTAGGATTCTTGGCTCTTTTGTATTTCAAGTTAGCTTTTATTACACTATGACTCAGGCTTGACACATCTACTAAACCTATAGATCTTAAATGCTGTCTTACGTCTTACGCTTGTTTAAACCATACCCCAATCTGCCTTGAACTTCCCAGTGGGTTTGACAGACGTCGCTGATGCTTTGGCTGTAGCCTTGCCGGATCCCAATGCCTTGCCGGATCCCGATGCCTTGGGGGCTGCCTTCTCAGCCCGTAAACCCTTCCCCATGAAGTCGCAGTTGGGCCGGAGGAAAGGGCAGGAGGAAAGGGCTGGTGTCGACTCGGGAAAAATACAAAATGGCTTCAAACAAACAAACAGTGAACTTCCAGAATGCTATTGCCATCAAACTAACCTGAAAGCTCTCCAGATTTCTGCAAACCCTCAAACAACGCTCAAAAAGCCCACTTTAATCTAATGAATCTAATGATTCTAAATGAGATTTGCAAATGGTACTTGGCAACTGATGACCTCATTCTGCGGCCTACTAGAGTCTACTCTACTAAGTAGTTACAGCTCGAGCCGTCCTACATTTCTCCGCTTCACTGTGTTCAGTTTGTAAATTGTAAGAAAAGCTGAAAAGTATAGTAGACGTCGCTGTGCCAAGCAGAAGCCTAAAATTGCTTCATGGTGTTGGTGCCACTGTCATTGGCAGGTTCCACTTGCTATCACAAAACATCATTGATGATACTTGTCGGCAGCAACGAAAAACCAGGAGGCACATAGTAAAGAATAGTAAACAGTGTTACTAAATTGCAACAACATACTTAAATCATAGGTCCCTTTGTATTGTAGTCATTGTAATGTCTAAGTCTAAGTCTAATGATTCTAATGATGTTGGTTTTCTGGGAACCCGCCAATTTATCTGAAATTATTGGCAAAAATGCCAACCGCAAGACCCTGGGCCTTGGACTCAAATTTGAAGCTTTGAAAAAAGCTGTTATGTCACAAGAACTGGCTAGCTGCCCGAGTTTCTTGCATACTCAGGCAGTCAGTCAGACAAAAAGTCTAAGTCTCAAGTCTTGAATCAGACTCAAATTCAGAATGTTCAAGACCAGCAAAAAAATATTCGATTGTATAGGGCATGGTAAAGAGGTTAGTAGCAATGTTAATCGAATCTAATCAATCTATATTGATTATCTACTTAATTTAACGATTTAATCTATATAATCGAGTCATATCAATTTGGCATTGGAGATCTGAGTTTGAATCTGAATCTAAGCCCAATCTAAACCGTCTACCATACGCTATCTATACTTGCACGAATTGCATTGGCTGTCTGCTAGCTGCTAGCTGCCCGTACTTGCTACGTCTAAGAGTGTCTACTCATCACCAAAGTCACTGATGTCAAATCATCGTCAAATTTCGAACAAGATGAAGACACCACAAAACATGACCCAAACACGGAAGAAAAATGCCTTCACCAGCCAGCTTCCGAACATTGTCCTCCGTCATCGAAGAAGGAACGCAAATCCCCTCTGGGTACTGGAGGAGTAGGTGCTCTTTTGCAACAAGCATCCTGTCCAACCTGTAATGGTACAAAGAGCTACTGGTAGTAAGTGTTATCATGGGGCCTGAATCCTCCCCGCTCAACGGTCGACGGACATGGTTTTGGCTAATGTCCATGATGAGTGACTGATGAATTTGTTTATTGATGCCTTCCTCAGTCACATTCTTGGTGATTTTCAAACGCTTTTTCTTACAAGCCTCTATCCATCCACAATTGACCAGATCGTAGGCACGTTTTGATCTGGGAAAGCCTCGCCCCACAAAATTGTCACGCCCAGTCCAAGGTGAAAAATCCATGGGTACCCCAAGCTTGGATCTCCACGCAGAAGACTGTGCCTTCCACTGCTTCTCTCCATTCCCTCCCGATAGCTCCTGCCGTGAGAAAACCATGTGGGCACCGTGTGGGCACTCCCAAAACACCCCTACATTTTAAACACACACAGCTCAAAATTACTTTTAAATCACTTTTTTGATGATTTTGGTAAGTTTTCCCCTAACCAAGCCAAAAATTGTAAAAACCTAGGGAAAATCACTTTTAAATCACTTTTAAATCACTTTTTTTGATGGTTTTGGCAAATTTTCCCCAAACCAAGCCAAAAACTGCAAAAACCTAGGGAAAATCACTTTTAAATCACTTTTTTTGATGGTTTTGGCAAGTTTTTCCCAAACCAAGCCAAAAACTGCAAAAACCTAGGGAAAATCACTTTTAAATCACTTTTAAATCACTTTTTTTGATGGTTTTGGCAAGTTTTTCCCACACCAAGCCAAAAACTGCAAAAACCTGGGGAAAATCACTTTTAAATCACTTTTAAATCACTTTGAAATCACTTTTTTTTGTGGTTTTGGCAAGTTTTTCCCAAACCAAGCCAAAAACTGCAAAAACCTAGGGAAAATCACTTTTAAATCACTTTTAAATCACTTTTAAATCAATTTTTTTGATGGTTTTGGCAAGTTTTCCCAAAACCAAGCCAAAAACTGCAAAAACCTAGGGAAAATCACTTTTAAATCACTTTTAAATCACTTTTTTTGATGGTTTTGGCAAGTTTTTCCCACACCAAGCCAAAAACTGCAAAAACCTGGGGAAAATCACTTTTAAATCACTTTTAAATCACTTTTTTTGATGGTTTTGGCAAGTTTTTCCCAAACCAAGCCAAAAACTGCAAAAACCTGAGGAAAATCACTTTTAAATCACTTTTAAATCACTTTTTTTGATGGTTTTGGCAAGTTTTCCCAAAACCAAGCCAAAAACTGCAAAAACCTAGGGAAAATCACTTTTAAATCACTTTTAAATCACTTTTAAATCACTTTTTTTGATGGTTTTGGCAAGTTTTCCCAAAACCAAGCCAAAAACTGCAAAAACCTAGGGAAAATCACTTTTAATTCACTTTTAAATCACTTTTAAATCACTTTTTTTGATGGTTTTGGCAAGTTTTCCCAAAACCAAGCCAAAAACTGCAAAAACTTAGGGAAAATCACTTTTAAATCACTTTTAAATCACTTTTTTTTGATGGTTTTGGCAAGTTTTTCCCAAACCAAGCCAAAAACTGCAAAAACCTAGGGAAAATCACTTTTAAATCACTTTTAAATCACTTTTTTTGGTGGTTTTGGCAAGTTTTTCCCAAACCAAGCCAAAAACTGCAAAAACCTGGTGAAAATCACTTTTAAATCACTTTTAAATCACTTTTTTTGATGGTTTTGGCAAGTTTTTCCCAAACCAAGCCAAAAACTGCAAAAACCTGGTGAAAATCACTTTTAAATCACTTTTAAATCACTTTTAAATCACTTTTTTTGATGGTTTTGGCAAGTTTTCCCAAAACCAAGCCAAAAACTGCAAAAACCTAGGGAAAATCACTTTTAAATCACTTTTTTTGATGGTTTTGGCAATTTTTTCCTAAACCAAGCCAAAAACTGCAGAAACCTGGTGGAAATCACTTTTAAATCACTTTTGAATCACTGTTAAATCACTTTTAAATCACTTTTTTTGATGGTTTTGGCAAGTTTTCCCAAACCAAGCCAAAAACTGCAAAAACCTGGTGAAAATCACTTTTAAATCACTTTTAAATCGCTTTTAAATCACTTTTAAATCACTTTTTTTGATGGTTTTGGCAAGTTTTCCCAAAACCAAGCCAAAAACTGCAAAAACCTAGGGAAAATCACTTTTAAATCACTTTTAAATCACTTTTTTTGGTGGTTTTGGCAAGTTTTTCCCAAACCAAGCCAAAAACTGCAAAAACCTTGGGAAAATCACTTTTAAATCACTTTTAAATCACTTTTTTTTTGATGGTTTTGGCAAGTTTTCCCCAAACCAAGCCAAAAACTGCAAAAACCTAGGGAAAATCACTTTTAAATCACTTTTAAATCACTTTTAAATCACTTTTTTTGGTGGTTTTGGCAAGTTTTTCCCAAACCAAGCCAAAAACTGCAAAAACCTGGGGAAAATCACTTTTAAATCACTTTTAAATCACTTTTTTTGATGGTTTTGGCAAGTTTTTCCCAAACCAAACCAAAAACTGCAAAAACCTGGGGGAAATCACTTTTAAATCACTTTTAAATCACTTTTTGTGTTGGTTTCCTGGAGGCATCAAGAAGTGATGGAAAAGTGATTTAAAAGTGATTTAAAAGTGATTTAAAAGTGATTTAAAAGTGATTTAAAAGTGATTTAAAAGTGATTTAAAAGTGAGGCTTGAAAATGAAAGTGATTTAAAAGTAATTTGAAAAGTGGTTTCCAAAATGAAAGTGATTTGAAAGTGATTTGTCTAGACATCACTAATCAGTACTCAGTGGTCCTGGGCATCAAAAAACCGATTGCGTTTTGAATCCAGGGCAGCCAAGTCTTCATGGCTGTTTGGGAGGAGGATGTCTTCAATAGGTTTGGGTCCATTCTCTTCGACGAACTTGATCTGTTTGTCCTGCACCTCCTTACCATTTGAATCAGTTGGAAAGGTTTGTGGGAATGTGGTTTTAATTATAATTGCCAGTGGGGATTTCTCAGTCACATAGAAGTTAAACAGTCACTAGCTAGCTACTGTTTCAATAGTTCCCGTGAATAGTTCCAACTGTCAATAATGATTCAATAGTTACAAATAGTTCAATAATGGAATTGACTGGTACTGCATGATAATTGATTATATAACTAGGTCACTAGGTAGGTGACTCTGTTTGATCAATCGAGTCCAAATCATTTCAAACATTTCCAAATCCGAGTCCGGTATGCCACTGTCACACATCTTTTTTGGGAGTTGAACTGTTTAGGCTTCAGTCATACCAAAGCCAACCACCAATAATCTAATTAATAATCATCATACACGAGTACAACATACAAGTGCCCAGTGAGAATAAATAATAAATTAAAAACATACTTACAATCTTCGCCGCGCAAACCCGGACCTGTCACCCAATAGCCGAATAGCCCCCCCTGAACCAATTAGACTCGAATCTGGCAAGTGTCAAGCGCCAAGTCTTTGAATCGCTTGGCATCATTCACAGAGAAGATGTCCTTTCTCAGAAAGACCATGTAGATCCTCCAGATGACCAACAGTGGACAGTGGGCCATTGACCGGAAAGTGGGGAAAGTGAAGTGCCAACCCTGACTTAAAATCTAGATTCGGTTTTTAGATTTGATAATTTATTTATGGTCAAATGGCTGATGATCGGCTGATGGCAAACCATCCGTTCCTGGATTGACAAACAAATATTTGTGCATAGCAGCATAATCCTAGATACCTAGTCACTGTCTAAGTCTAAGTCTAGTAGTCTAGTCTTGTCTCAGTCACAGTCTTACCGTCTTGCCCATACGGTTTGTGGCTTGTGGATCGTGCAGAAACACAAAAGAGATAAGCATATTATTTACTCACCTGATAATATCTATAGTATAGTATATAGAGTCTATATATATTATATACAGTATATATATATACAGTATATATATGTGTGTGTGTGTGATTCTTTCTACCTGAAATCAAACTGAAATTTGACCAATCCGGACCAATCCGTAACACGGCAACTGGAGTAGATGGAGCAGTCCATGATCTTGGAAATGTGTTCTTACTGCGCGTAACCAAGATACCGGAGATGTGAGGAAGAGTGAGCAATTAGCATTTAACTGGGGAAAATGTTTTGGAATTTGAATCAAATAGGGTACTGGGGAATCTGGCAGATTTATTCAGTTACCGTTGGTTGGTAGTTACTTACTAGACCAGTCATATGTTTCAGCAAGCATCCATAAGCCATAAGCATCCAAGAGCCATAAATGTTCGCCACACAATTTCATACTTCCAATGCCGGATGAAAAGGGGGAAAACCGGAACATGATGTGAAAATACCTCCACCCGCTTTTAGTGAAACTTTGCGCAGATGCGCACACCTCGGTTGGGCTTGGCTAGGCTTCAGATGTTCTGAAGCTGGAGCAATTTCGAGGATGCCTTTGGCATCATGGGTTGTTTGATTTGGACAACTGTCGCTTTCAACTTCTTAATCAGAGAGCGAATTTACTGCAAGAACATAATCACGCAAAAGCTGCCCACTCGGCTGGTCTTGTCTGTCTGCTCCATGAAGAGCATTCCATTTCCAATATGCAAATTCCATGACCTTCTTCAATGCATCCAGTTCTGTTGGGCATAGCCGTGTGGGCCATTGTCTTGAACAAGAGTGAGGCCTGTCACCTGAGATTATGATTCAAATGTGGGGGGAAGGACGTAAAACCGCAGCACGGCACCCCCACATAGGTAAGCCAGTAAGCCTGCTAAGCCACTGTTGCTGGGTATAGTTACTATACTACTTAGGGCCTACGGACCCCCAGAACCCACAAGATCAGCAGTGAAAGGTATTTGGAAGCTGCGAATATTATATTTGATTGTATGACTGTGAATATATGCTGTGGGATGTAGAGTTCAGGTCCTAGGTCCAAGTCCAGGTTTCGTTCTTTGCTCTGCTTACTGCTTTATTTCATTTAGTTTAGTCATTAGTCAAGTCAAGTCTCAAGAAGTTTCAGTTGAACAGAACAGCAACAGTAAAATCAATAAAACCACAGTAACCACCGAAGCTTCTTTCTGAAACCAAAACCATGCCACCTGAAGGATACATGACCCTGTACCCATAGCTCTCTGGCATTCTGTAAATCGTGATTTCACCACCGGCACCTTCCTTTGGAAGCAGTTTTCTCAGTTCGTTTGGAAGCAAAGTTGATGGTTGTGCCCTTGGACCCCTTGCTTTAGCCCTTTTAGTACTGCTTGAGCTGGTGGAACCACTGCTGCTAGAACTGGAACTAGAGCTAGACTCAGAAGAACCATGACGAGAGGCACCACATGCTTTCTCTGCCTCAGCCTCTGCATTGACCCTGTCTAGTTCATCAAGAGCCTCATCCCAACACTTGTCAGAGCCACCAGATTGGTCAGAGTCATCTGCCATGCTGTTTCCTGCGATATCAACTGCTTCATCATCATCACCAATTTCAGGGTTGGTTACTTTCACCCGATCAGATTCATCATCCTCATCGTTGGCATCGTCGGAATTTTCTTGGTCCGACTCATCAAACAGCGCATCAGAAAGCGAACTCCCTCCTTGCTAATTGTCTTCGACATCAGCAAAGTCTCCCGGAAAATTATCGCTGTCATTGTCATCATTGCCGCCTTGGCGACCCCTAGTTTTGCGATTGCTGGCCCTTGCTGCCCCTCCACTAGACTTAGACCTTGGCCTTGTCGTAGTACTGGACTGTTTCCTTTTCTTCTTGTTGGCTGCCAGTTCTAGTTCGGACCCCTGCCAAACGAAAACATCCCTTGCACTTTCAACATCCCGGTCGAATTTTTTTACGTTGACATATCCAGATCGGAAACTCTCACCAGGCAGCATGGTTTCATAGGAAGACTCAATCTCCAAAAGCTGAACAGTGTAAGGGAACTTGAAACATATGTTCTTTTGGAAAAAATGTACTGACAGTTGAAATTCATCGGAGCAGAGGTTCAAATCTGCAGTGGTTGGCTCAGCCAACCCCAAGCCCAATGTCTGAAGCAACTGTGTCCCTGGCACTGGATTTTGAAGCATGAAGTCTTCAACTTCATACAACGGAAGTACAGTCATTTTCCAAGTCAAATAGTTGACGTAGCCAACGTGCAAATAGAGGTTGGGATGCTGGAATTTGTCAACCTCAACAAACTTACCAGTTTCAATCTTTTGAAACAAGGCCCAAATGCTGAATTCCACTTGCATGAGCTTGGTGTGATCAGAGATGTCCATTTCGTGCTGGGCCAAAGTTGCGTTCCAAGTCTTCACACGGTTTTTCAATGGCGTTTCATCATATCTGAACTTTCGGATGAACAATACCCCTTTGAGTCCACCACTCTCGGGTCCCTCATGCACTGATGTCGCATGAGTGAGCATGGCGTGCCACAAAAGACCATTCATGTGCAAAGCTGCACAAGCTACGCGCATGCATTCGATGGTGTATTTCTTCAAACCGCTGCTAGTGGATGCAATCTCATGACTGCCCCTCTTGGACAACACCAGCGTGTGCAACATTGACATGATAGCACTCTCTGACCTAACATCTTGGCTCTGGTTCAGCAAACTGTAGCTACAAGCATTCAGCATGCATTTCTGCAAATGTGTCAATTCGGAGCAATTCAGACGGGCCAGGAAATTGGTCAAAGCTACTAGCAAAGCATTGTCGGATGTGCCACCATCTGGCTGGGGGGGCAGCACGGAAGTCTCGAGTGCAGAGAGTGCAGATTGTTTTTGCTGACTACGGCAAGCCCTGGCATACTGGATTGTCCCTGGCTGTGTGCTCGGGTCAACTAAGTCAGGCATTTGCGAATCGGCATCACTCTTCGATGCCAACAAAGCAGCTGATACATCCTTAAAGGTGCTGGTGCCCAGTTTGCGCCCCCTAGTCTCAACTTTTTTGGGTTTCAAAGGACGGCTTTCAGAATTGGCATGTTGGGTACTCTCCTCGAGTTCTGCAACTAATGCATCGATGCCATCAGAATCGGCAGAACCAGCATCATCAAAAAGATCATCCAAATCCATTGTTCGACCTCTCCCTTTTGGGAGAGGTCAGTGAATTGCAGTGGCTGCTGTCAAATTACTATGGTCTCGTGTTATGTGCGACTGCTGCGGTCCTAATCACAGTTTGTGACAAGTAATGCGTCTATAAAGTCTAGAGCCCAAAGTCTAGTGACCGTCTCTTCTATGTCAATGCCTACCGTGCGCATGGTGTTTCAGCCAATGAGCTGCTAGAGCGGAGGTGGCAAATGCAATGATGCCTCCCAAAGAAAAAATGGTTCTTGTTAGGCTAAACCTGGTCCAAAAAATCTAAACGGATCCAAATGAGGTCTGCAGCAATAAGTCATACGCAGTAAGTCGAGTCAATTGTTATTAGCTATTCAATGGCAAATCAGAGTAATAGACATTGAGTACCCAACGGCGCCACAGACCCAGAGCCCCAGGAAACGTGCCTGGGTCTTCGTATGTTCAGCCAAATCTTAGCGTCCGGGTTCAGCTTTACGAGATAGTATCCGTGTGGTATCTGAAGAGCATTCAAGGCATCAACAAACCTTGGGTTGCCGGGAGCGGTAATGAATTCACTCTCCAACTAGTTGCTGGTTACTTTCGGGACTTTTGGGTTTTGAATTTCCTGGTTGGACTGCTGGACTTTTGGGCTAGCTTTCTGCGGTAACCGGTAAGCTGTAACTGTAGCACTGTAGTGACCAATGAAACTACTTCATCATCATTGAATATCGCAACCATAGTTCTGACACTCAGCTCTGCCAATTGGCGCTGGGAAAAAGGCATGATATATTTGAATCTGAAATTTTATGTGTGCCACTTGTGGCATATGAATGTTTTTTGCCCATCCTGCCCTTCCCCTTGTTCACGTGCCAAGACGCATCGCATAGGGAGTACGTTCGCTCCCAGCTTCGATTGGCTTGTCAAAACCCTGAACTTGCTCGGAGACCACTAGCTTGGGGGTATGCATGCTGATCATGTCCAAGGTGTCCTTGAATGTCACACTGTATTCCGGGTGTGATTCTACTGACTTAGATGCATAGCGACCCGCTCTCTGTGTGGAGTATGGATGGCAAGGTGCGCCAATCATGGACAAATCAGGCAGTGTGGGAGCTGCTTGGCATCTTACTGAATGAGAATGCTGTGTGCAGCACGCATTGTTCAATTGGTCCCTCATCGACCGGAACCAGTGGGTAGGAGCTACCTCCAAATTTGCCCTGGCAAACTCTTTGCATTTCATGTTCCCATCTGAAGCGCTCATGACCAAGTAAGGAATCCGCAAAGCCTGCATGGCATTGCCAAAAAAAATGTGGCCGAAAAAACAGAACCATAATTTTGTTGGCTATAGGGCCTATAGTGATTGACAAGCTAGTCCTAAGTAATGAACAAACATTTTAGCCAACCTCCACATGTTGTCTTCGTCTATCCCCTTCCCTACCCTACTACTCCTACTGTACTGCTTTACTTACTACTCTTCTATGCAGAATCTACCTACACTCGGGCACCCACATGGTTTGTGGTTGGTTAAGTTGTTGGGAAAAATGACGCTAAATCGAATCTTGGCATAGGCAAGTGACCTGCAAAACATGTCCCTCAGCACACGCGCCAGTGCACGCAGAAAGGACCTTGACTGGTCCTCTGGTTTGACACTCAGGGTGCCCCAAGTGTTGCGTGTGCCTTTGAAGGCTGGAAACCCACCAAGGAGTCTGATTTGGTTCAAGATCAAGGGGTTCTTCATCTATTTCAGAGTCACTGTGGGACCTGCATGCTTCAGCTTCCTCTGCTTCTGCTGATTCCTGCGACAATTGAGCCTCCAGTTCAGAAACTAACTCCCCAATGCCACCCAAATCTGCCAGATCATGCGGATCACTTAGATCCATCGGATGGAGCACTCCGAATTGGAGTGACAAATCCAGTGAAACCGGAAAAAACAATCCCAAACAGTCCACCTCTTGCTTTCCTGATTGAGCCGATTCTACGCACAGCCAGCCTAAACAAATGCCTCAGCAGCAATTGTTTCAAATCTCCCATCCCAAACTTAAACAAATTGAGGAGGTCAAAACTGTGCACATGTGTAGACATAAGCATATACTGGATTCTGGTATTTGCTGGAAAAGCGAGAGCCCCCAAAAAGACAAATCACTTTTAAATCACTTTCATAAATTAACCCACTTACAAACCCACTTTTAAATCACTTTTCCAGCAAATACCAGAATCACTTTTAAATCACTTTTAAATACATTTTTGACCTCCTCTAATTCTTGCTAGTTGGAAAGTCTTAATATTACAGGCAGACGAGAAGAGTAGTATCAAGACAATATATGACTAGTACAAGACAATAGTTTGCATCGTATTTTTGTAAAGTTTTTCATACACAGAACTTTTTACAGACAGACGCTTTTGCACACAGAGACTTTTACACACAGACGCTTTTACACACAGACGCTTTTACACACAGAGAGACTTTTACACACAGAGACTTTTACACACAGACGATTTTGCATACAGAGACTTTTACACCCAAACACTTTTACACACAGAGACTTTTACACACACAGACGCTTTTACACACAGACGCTTTTACACACAGAAGCTTTTACACACAGACGCTTTTACACACAGACGCTTTTACGCACAGACGCTTGTTACACATAGGCTCTTTTACACACAGACACTTTTACACACAGACGCTTTTACACACAGAGCCTTTTACACACAGACGCTTTTACACACAGACGCTTTTGCACACAGAGACTTTTACACACGGAGACTTTTACACACAGAGACTTTTACACAAACGCTTTTACACAAAGACGATTTTGCACACAAACACTTTTACACAAACACTTTTACACACAGACGCTTTTACACACAGACGCTTTTACACACAGAAGCTTTTACACACAGAAGCTTTTACACACAGACGCTTTTACACACAGACGCTTTTACACACAGACGCTTTTACACACAGACACTTTTACACACAGACGCTTTTACACACAGACGCTTTGACACACAAAAACTTTTACACACAGAGGCTTTTACACACAGACGCTTTTACACACAGACGCTTTTACACACAGACGCTTTTACACACAGACGCTTTTACACACAGACGCTTTTACACACAGAAACCTTTACACACAGAGACTTTTACACGCAGACCCTTTTACACACAGGAGCCTTTACACACAGAAGCTTTTACACCCAGACGCTTTTACACACA
>CAMXCT020002435.1:32283-48148 GCA_947184155.2 Cladocopium goreaui
AGAAGATGAGATACAGACCCCCACTATTGGAAGAACCCTGCGCTCAGACGCTCTCGGGAATAATCTCTATCATTCACTATCTATCTATCCTTTGCAAAATAAGCAGTGACAAAAGGTTTAAGATGGTTTAGGCCTTGCAGGTTTACAAGGAGATGTGGCTTACCCAAAGCCAACCCAGGGGAAGTATGTATCAAACAAAATGCAGGCCCAGCCTAAAGAGTTGCAACTCCAACTGCAAGCCATGCACACCTGGTTCATTTGGCCCCGTTGCACCCAAGTAGTTTTGGACGCTTTTGAGAGATTCTTAGATGCTTAGAGTATGATTGCATTTGCATGTTCTGTGCACGTGTTTGCCCGTGTGAATCCGATTAATCTGATGTATCTTCAAGATTACTCTTCCTCTGCCAGCAGTTTTCGTCTACAAAAGAGCTCACGAGAACGACATTCAATTGTCGGAAACATCAAAACGAGATAATACAGAAAGTAGGCAGCAAAATGACGATGTTGATGTCCACCTGCCATGTCGAACTTGGGCGAAAACCTGCAGGCACAAAGCTGCCAGATGCTGCCAGTCATTTCTTTTTTTGTCCAGTTCCAGGGAGTTGCGTGGAGGTCGCGTGGAAAGGTGGCGTGAAATCGAGGAAAAAACTGAAGCCAACCTAACTGGACTGATCTCTGGCAAAAGTGCGATTGTTTTCAAAGAGAAAATCACTAAAAATCACTAAAAATCTGAGGTCTCTGCCAGCTGGTGTGCAAACTTGCTTTGCTGGCGCTGTTTGGGCCTCGTAGTGTTCTAGTGGGAAAGAAGTGCCAAAATGTGCCAAATTGCAGGGGAATAAAGCAGGCTGCAAGCATGCTGGGTTTCTTCAAATACATACGAATACAGTAATTAATTAATTACCTATTAGATCCTATTAGTATATTTTTGTAATTAATTCTTTTTTATGTCTTTGCACATATCTTTCCCATGTTCAAGCAATAGAAGAACCCGTGCTTGTTTGCCTGAATCATGGTCAAAGCTGAGACTGGAACTCAGGCTTCAAAAAGGCCCGCAGATCGGCAAATACATGTCTGAATCCGACTTCACTTCTGGAACTTGAGCTCAGCACGCAAACGCTTGGATGCATCCTTGATGACCCAATCCTCAATTGACTCAATACAATCAAAGCAACCATGCGCTTCTCACCACGTTGGCTTATCCACTGCAATTTTCTGTGCATCCAAGGCTCTACTCGTCGAGTCGCAAGATTTTCGACCTCCATCAGGGCAGTGCGCATCTGAAGGTTTTCCTGGCACAGCTGGCGCGAGTCCTAGAGATCCTAGAGAGGTTGCAATGTCTTGTTCGATCTATCGTGAAACATCCTAAACACATCACTGCACAATGATAAACCATCAACCATCATCAACCCCTTTTCCGCATGATGGCTATACTTTTGACCAGGTCCCCAGTCTGTTGCCCGACTGTCCGCCCACTTCCGATTTTCACCTCATCATGGCCATCCAAACGACCATTCCTGGGTGGCAACCAATCTGCAACCGAAACAGCACATCATGTCATTCACAGGTGAGTTATAAGAACCTTCAGGTTAAAGGGATTTGAGATTAGAGCTGAACCCTCATGTCAAACTCAGCAACTGAGCATCTCGGCAGTTCAGGCCTTTGCCATGAATCTCGCGATGGGATGCAGTGGGGGCCCGCACGCTGCTGTTTTGTAGTCCTCCAAGTTTTTGGTTGCTTCTTCACCTGCATTGAACGCAGGCTGTGAAAACGTGAAGCCCGTCAAGCCCGAGTATGGTCCCAAAGCGACCATCACTGGTCACTTGCACATTACAAAGCTTCGGCTCTTGGGTCAACCAACTCTGTATTGGAATTAGCGTGATGCCGCTGAGCCAGAAAACGTGATGATTGAATGATGTGTATTGATTTGTGAGTTATTGTTGACACAATCTTGAAATATCTTGAAAATCTTGACACATTTTCACACATTTTCACAATTTGCGTCATTTTTTGCAGCTGCTCTTCCACTTCTCATCCGTCTCTGGGTCTGGGACGTAAGCTCTCCGTGTCCCTGGTGGAGCTGTCTGTCAGCTCCTGACTCCGAAACATCGAAGCACGAAAAGTGTTGTACATCATGTGTATATATGGGTGTGTCTGAAAATAGTGTACCCCTAAACCCAATGGTTAATGATCATTATCCCTATTAAATGGCTATAATTGGGAATATACCCTATTTTCAGACAAACCCATATATATATATATGTGTGTGTTGGGATATCTTATCATGAAGCAAACAACAAATCTTTAATATGATCACAAGCTGAATGAACAATGTAATATGTTGTAACATGGCAAAATATCATGTCTCACATGGATAATCTATATACACCCTACGGAGGGACTGTCAAGAACAAAAATAAGGCACAGCCAGTGTCTACCCATTGAAATCATTTGGAATTCAATTGAGTTATATATACGTGTGTATATATATATATGGAGGCATCTGCAGTGGACATATCTACTTTTCACGTCGTTTCACCATAGCACCTGCAGCAATTCATTGGTTCGGTCGAGCTTCAGCCTGGCAGCCGGGACTTGGCAACTTGCACTCGCCGTCCCACATATCTCACGTTGCCGATCAATGACAGTATAGTCTAGTGATCTGATTTGATCTGATGTAGAGAAATACCAATAAAATTGGAACAATATCAAACATATCAAACATCAAATAATAGGTGTCTTATAGTGATCTGATGTTATCTGCCCCGTCTAATTTTTTTGGACCAAACCGATTTCATCAAACCGATTTCATCATGTGACACTCCAAGGGGCGGATCAAAGGAGCACATCTCCAGCTGCACCCAGCTGAGCAGTGCACCAGATTTCACTCTCAGAGCGCTGGGTCTTCTCATCGCGTGAAGCCTGGTCTTTTGCCTGAGTATCGCTGAAGTCCTGGCAGTGGCAGTCGCCACAAGGAATGGCCACAAGGAATGGCTTGGAAATCTACTAGTGGTTACCCCACCATGGCCGCAAAATATGCTAACACATGACAGCAATTGACAGCACTTGGATGTGTTTGGAGATCGGAAGACAGCAAATCTCCAGGCTCCTTCAAGAACTTCTCCATGGTAGCTTGCAGCTTGTCCATCTTTTGGTCGACCTAAAAGTGACTGGTTTGGTGGCGGTGGATTCTCTTTCAGCAGCACCCAACACGTGATACAAAATACGAAGGAACTATTACACAACAACAGCCACTCCAGCCTCACTCTATCTCCCTCTTAATTGGCAAATGACATTTGGGTATGGGTCAAAATTAGGTACCCCAATAATTGGATGGTTAATACTAAACTAGACTAATATCTGTGGTCCCCTAGGTCTTCCATTTTGACCCACATCCATTTGGGATCAAATTTCAGACCCCAAATCTTCAAAGATCAACATCTCTCCCGGATCGCCTCCTTAGCAGCCTCTGCCATGGCCCTGTTCAACTGGTCTCTTTGATCCGCTAAGTTGGCCTTGCCCTGGAGACGCTGAAGATCTCAAACCCTGGTGACTTTGAACATGTTGAAGTCATTATATATTATATAACTGATCATAAACTGATCATATAACTGATCATATAACTGATCATTGCTTTTGCCGCCAAGTTTTGACAAACAGTGATTTCAACAATTCCAGTTTCATCAATTTGATCAATTTGCCCGGCTCAAAGTTTCAAGATCCATCTGCTACCTCTTGTGACTTCGTCTCTGAGAACTTGGTCATGTCCTGAGCGGGTGATGGTCAAGTCCCGGTCAAGGGAAACACATCCATGTGGTCCATGAAGTGAAAATCCATAAAAACTCAAAGCACAAATCTGCCAAGCATCTTCCCGGGTCGCTTGAAACTCTTTGTCAATTCGCTCACAAAGTGCCGCCAGCTCATCGGCCAATGCTTTCCTTGCTTTTCGCGGCGCGGATGGCCCCAGTCCCTGTGGCTGCTCAGCCAAGCAATTGATTCGTTTTCACGTATGTGACCACAAGACAGCACACACATATACTTCTATGACCTTTGATGACCGTTTATGTGCATGATACATAAAGGTAATGTTGGCATGCGGGAGCGTGTCAAAGGAATTTATCATATAAAAATAAATAAAAATAATGTAGTAAACTTGCTATGCTTATGTGGATGTTTTCTGTTCTTGATCACGGAATGTCACAGATGGCCAAAGCAAACCATGGACCAGCAAATCTGTCGCAAATATGTGCACTGGTCTACTCCTGTGACGTGAACTCACAATGAATACCGTCATGCAGCAACATATGTCTATATATTACTATATATTATTATATATGTATATAAATGTATGAAACATATCAATGAAAAAAATGTCAATGAACACACGGTGTTATACATTTCTCTACCAAAGCCAAAGGCTGCTCTACAATAGTTGTGGGGATGTGTATCCACTTCGTTGGTGTCATGACACATATGTGACATCATGCGGTGACTTTCAAATCATACAGGGACATTGAAGTTGACAACTTGACAAGAACGATGAGACAAGCATGATTCTCGGACAAGTTGCCGAACGTCATTGTCAACGGACTCCACCTTTTGGCTGAGCTTAGATTGCGCCTAGCACCGAAACTGGTCCAGTGGATGAGCACTGGCAGGGAATTGATTGGATTCAAAGTCCCTGAGTAGCGATTTAAGTATATATAACAATATCAGAGTATATCAGTACAGTATCTTACAGTACAACGCAAGTTCTCGGACATAATATAATTATGCAATTTTATGCCCCTGACCCTGAACAGTATGCTGAGGATCACATTGATGGTACGGATCACTTTTTGAAGACACTATCAATATATATATATATATAATCATATCTATCTATCTATCTATCTATCTCTATATATATATATCAATATCACACAAATCAATCCTGAAGCCGTGGGTAAAGCTATGCGCCCTCCTTGTGCGATAAACATGCCAAACTGGAATTCTCAGAGCCGACATTGTCTCTGCCTGCCCGATTTCGTCTTGGGTGCCATTGAGCAGTCCCATCATGTCGGTGCGAAATTGATTCAGCCTACGTGCTGCAGGCTTTCGTTGACAACACATCTTCAAAGCTTTCTCTACACTACGGCCAAGCAACAACCACCACAACAAGTAGCTTCATACATTGCACGATCGGACAGTGTGGAATGAAGACTTTTGCTGTTGCAAGATCAAACGTTGAAGTTGGAGCCGGTAATTACATCCTCACCCCGACAGCCAGCCACCTTTCCATTTCCACTGACCTTGAAGGTATGTTTAGCCAATGAAATCCACTAAAGGAATCTCTCTTCCCACATCCATGACGCATGATCCAGTTTGGTTGTTCCCGTCACCACCCCCCGTCATGAATTGGTCCCTAGGTAGAATAATGTCTCTGCTGCCCCGATCCTGTCGTCAGTATAGGTTTTGGAGTCATTGCCACAACGTTGTGTGCCCTCGTTCGCCACTTGGGCATTGTTGGCCATCTGCTCATTTGCCTGCCGCTTTTCAGAATGTGTTGCTCGACACGTCCACAATAGTCCCAGATCCGCCAGATCAAACTTGAACTTGACAGGCAATGACAGCAAAATGCAAAATGTTACCCCTCAAAAAAGCTTAGAAGGCTCTGATTATGCAAGTCTGGTACAGTAGTGCACAGAGCATCACAAAGCTTCACAAAGCTAGATTCAATGGTCAACCAGTCAACCAGCCCAAGTGTCCATCAGCCTTTGCGAGCTCGCCTTTCAGATTGGTCTCCGACTGCCTCAGGTGAGAAACATATTTTTAGGCATGTTCAGATCTTTAAGGTGATGCTTTTCAAACAGTCAAGACAGCAACCTGTCTGCAGCCAAAATACTTCAATGCCCCACCAAGCTTGGCTTCGGTGGCTTTCAACTGGCCAGGAAATGCTTCAAACATGTCAGCTGCAGAGCAAATCCTAACCACCTTTGTCTCGTCTTAAACCTGTCAGTTCCGGTCAAAATTCCAAACCCAAAGCCACAGGATCCACAGGTATCGGTATCGGCAATGCATCCTCAACTATAGTGGATTTGCTCATGGGGCCAGTCGCACCCATCAGCTGGTAACATTTCTACCCCCACTGACCTGACCCTCCAGCTTCTTCACCGCTTCCGCCAGCTCATCCGCTGTGGCGTACACTGGCTTGGGCATCGCCTCGACTGTGCAGGGAAGGCGGTCCAACAAATCTGCGAGTGAAAAGCAGGCATCATCGCTTCATCCTTAAGTCTTCCAGATTGGGTTCATTCCCCGACGGCACCACAGTATACTGTTCAGGCTAATGAAGTTACGTCGGAAATTCGAAAACAACAGAAAATTGGCCTTGAATTTATGTTGGACGCAACTCGTCTTGGCTGTCAGGATGCAGGTCTCAAGACAAACTCAATGCTGAGGGCAGTACGTTCAAACAGCAGAAAGAATGTGGCAACTGCTATGCAAACAAAATCTTTGAGAATATCGTATTTGTTGAATGCCATGGCTTTGCTGTGCCAAAACAAAAGCATTTGGCAAAACACTTGCCATGACCACAACACGGAATATTAGAACATTTTGATTGTCACAGGTCCGCAGGTCGAGCATGTTGATTTCATTCTAGAATAGATGATCTCTACTGTTTCCGGACTGCCCTCTTTGAGGGTCTGATCCGACAAAGTCTGCGAACCGTCATGCAGCAAATTGCATAACATTTGCCTCATGCATTCGACAAATTCGGCAGCCAGGTGAAAATGTAAAACACCTCCCATAGATTCTCGCATAATTAAATCAAATTAAACGTTGTTTCCCCACTTGCCAGGTCCGGGTCTCTAGTTTTGAACAAAGGTGCAACTCCTTCTCCTTCCTCTCTTTCTTCTCCTTCTTCTGCTCCTTGTTGTCCTCATCTCCGCTTTCTTTTTGCCTTGTCTTGCTGCCAGTGAACCCAGGATGCTGCGGAGTGCGCCTGGAATCGAACTCCAAATCGCCACACCAGGATGCCAGCATGAATGCCTTGAAAGATGCCAGAACCGATGCCAGATAGAATGCCACAATCCATGCCTGAAAAGATGCCAGAATAGATGCCAGCTAGAATGTCAAAGTATATGCCAGAAAAAATGTCAAATAGAACGTGTCAGAATGTCTATCTATCGATCTATCTATCGATCTATATTGTAGGCAAATGACTTAGGCCTAACAAATTGTGATGACATAGGAATAACAGGCTGAAAGCGGTCTAAGTCACGTAGTTTTTAAAAAAATACAATGCGTAGTTCACCAAAACCCAGAAGACACCTGAAAAAGAACCTGATGACATAGGATTAAAAGACCATCGGCAAACAACAAAAACATCTCTTGGACACCCAATTTCCAAGATATCAAAAGCTGATGACATAGGCCATCTCTTGTTTTTCCCTCCATGAACGCTGCCTAAGTCATGTGTCTCCAGCTGCATGAACATTGTATGTTTACTTGAATATTGTCATATCCGTTCATTTATTCATTGCTGTAATTATTACTTTATTTGTTTTTTCCGAAAGTCTCAGCTGCACTCACCTGATGACATAGGAACTACTGATCTGGCAGCTGAAACCGGCGGATAAAATGATCCGCGGATAACTTGCGTATATCTCTAAACAAAAATACACATAGTCACACACAGATATGTATATATATATAGTTCTCTCCCTCTCTCTCTCTCTCTGCGTGCGCATTCTTTCCACACCTCCCAGCTGCATTCACCTGATGACAAGGGAGTTAGGAATTAGTGCTCTGGCACTTGAAATCCAGCATGAGCCCTGCATATATCCCCCCAAGGGCTTGGGGGGATGCACCCCCAACGACAATAGCCCTACACGGGCATGACTACCAGGAACCTCGTGACTTAGGACTTGTGTGTCCGGCCAGCAAACCCATGTTTTAGCATGTTTTAGCAGTGCTTTCCACATCGTGAGTTTCAAGCAGCTGCTATTTATGTCTCATATTATGAACATCTGTTTGCATGACTACCAGGAACCTTGTGACTTAGGACGTGTGTCCCCACGCATCCCCTTCGATAATGCTGACCTTTGCCCCCCAAACTGTGCATCATGACTTAGGACTTGCCCAGTGCATTTGATCCTAGAAAAACTTGTTTGAAAATAACATGATTTCTCTGTTATTCTATCATAACATAGGATTAATGGACCCAGGCTACCAAGGGGATGTTTGCTCATGACATAGGACTCGGCGTTTTGGGGGTATGTCCGACGGTTCCTAAGTCACTGGTCTTCAATATATATATATAATTATATATATATATATTATAATATATATTATAATATATATTATATACGTATGTATAATTATGTACAATGATATAATTATATACATATCCAGCCCAAATATGAAGTCTTTTGGCCTGTGGTTCTGGTGGTTCTGGTGGTTTCGATTTGGAAAGGGAAATCACTTCTTTTTCTCCGCACCATGGCTCCTTACCTCGTCAACTCGCCATGGTTGTGATGCTTTTCATCCAACAACGCGCTGGCGCTCCAGGGCCACGACGTGCATGGGACAGTGCCAACGGAAACGACATGACACTGCCAGCCTACATTTGTAGGTGACCATGCTGCTGAGGGTTGAGGCCCTCTGCATAAATCTTGCGTTTGAAATCATTACACCTCATTGATCTTTCTGAATTATTATTGAACCTCATAGAATTTGTTTGTGGAATCTTCAAGTGCCAAGTGCCGACATTATTTTCAAACATGGCATGTTGATGCTGACAGCCTAATAACAAACATAAGCAACTTTTGCTATAGGCTGCATCACTGCATACTATTCCATTCTCACTTGGCATGCTACGCTGCTATGACGCCTTAGCCACAGCTGGATCATGCTGGATCTCAGTGCACGTCTCTGAAGTATCGATTGCAGAAACCAGGTCATCCACCCGACAGTGAGTCGTCAAACAGTGCTGCTCCCAACTGTTTCTGTAGTACAAAATGGAACGTGGTGATCAAATGTGGTCAAACATGCAGGACACAGGAACGCAATGGCCACAAAGCATGAGTGATGTCGAATCTCAAAGTCCGGTCTCCTGGAATCTCCTGGAGGTCTGGCTCAAATCTGCCAAATGCCGCCAAAGCACATACATCAAATATCGATGTGGATTTGGCTGTCTGGAACTGTATGGAGGCCTCGCCGTAGAGCAGTGACTGTGCGAAAAGCTGGCGGGTACCCAATCCTCTGTGGCTCCAGGCTGAGGCCGCAACTGAGGATGAGGATCTTTCCAAGCAACACCGCCCTTCCTGTGCTCCGTCAGCAAATTCCAAGCCTATAAATGGATTCAAAATGATTCAAACGTGTTTAAAGTTTAAACCATTTAAATTCAAAGTGTTCTTTCAAGCCCAGTCTTTACACATCTTGCAAAAGAAAAAACACTGACATGGATTGGAGCCTCTCAACTCGTCCATTACCAAATACAACATCACTTCAACACTCAGGTCACCAAAAAGCCTTTGATGTAGCAAAAAACAGAAAAATCAGAAAAGAACCACATACTGAAAGCAAACGTGCTTCCCTGGAAGCAGCTATAGACCGCCTGGAGCCTCCTGTAGACATGGGCCTCAAGTTGGCGATTTCTTCATGCAACAAGACTACAGTATACTACGGTGAGGATATGTGATGATGGAGTGTAAAAGTACATAAAAGTACCAGTACACGACTTTCGCAGCCACTGGCATGATTTGCTATGAAACTCAATCGACTTTCTCTGGGATAACCTTCTGCTGTTCACGACATTGCTGCGAAAGTAAAGCATTCAAGCACCCAGTGAAGCAATCCTTGATTGCATAGCTTGAATCAATAACACCATTGGGAATGACAAACATATTCATACAGCACGTCAATCTGAACACACGTCTCAAGATGTATTCACAAACAGTTTCTTGTCATTCGTATAATTATGAATCAAACTGACAGCGTTAGAAGACAGCAAACACCAGCACACCATCAGTTGATGGCTGAACAAATAAGTTAAATTTCAAGGACTGTGTTCCATGTACAAGGTTCACCATGGTTCATCTCCGAACAAACCACACATCATCATACATGACTCAATCATTTTTGACACACATTTCTTTAACATTCATCTTCATTTATCAAGTTCAACACCCCGCACCTTCTTGGTGCTTTCAACTCGTTGAAGGTTCGGTATCTGGCCAGCGAATGCGAGCAAACTGGACACGACTTATTGATTACAATAGACAGCTATGTACCCAACATGCATGCAACTGCAACAATCATATGTCCAACGGCCGCTTTAGCATCTTGGAATCAAGCGAATGGTCCGCAAATGTTCTCAGCTTCCAACGCTAAAACACAGAAATTCGTCATGCTGGAATGAGGGACAAGGTGGGACAATCAATTTCAAACGATGAGTAAATAGCAAAACTTATAATTAACTTACAATCTATAACATCTTGTAATTTAATAATTTAATATACTGAATGATGCAACATCATGATGCAATGGTTGGGATTTTCTTGGGGATATGATGAGATTCTGTCCTTGGTGTCACAGTTTTGAAAGGCCTCCAACCCTCCAACCATCTCCAACCATCTCCAACCATCTCCAACCATCTCCAACCCTCAAAACGTGCCAGGCGAACCCCTCCAAGGCCTCAAATACATCAGCCTTGGGGATGGAGGTCCAAATCGATGGAAGCTGTCGTGTTTCCTGGCAGCTCGTCTTTGATCGTCTTTGCGATGGGGCTAAACAGGGCTAAACATGAATGAATCCGTTCTTCAGTAGTTGGTTTGTAGAAAATTTACGCAATTTCATCCTGTTCAATTCCAAAAAGAGGTTATACAGTTATACATATATCTATATATATATAATATATATATATTATACAAAATTATACAGTAAAAGAATGTAAAAAATGTAGAAGGAAAACAACACATCAACAGGAAATCGGAAACGGTCCCCAAATCTTCAGGATCCCGAGACGAACCTGCAGGGTCTTTCCTCCTGGCCTTGCAGCAGCGAATCTCAGAACTAGGTGCTAGACAAACAAACAGCAGGAGCCAACTTTCAAGTTTCAACCATTGCCCATTGCCCCATATTTTCTCAACCTTTTTCATCCTTTTTCAACCATACCCACAGTACCTCTGTGGATCTTGACAACGAACTATTCCCTTGCCCAGTTGAAATGTTGTGGACATCTGTGGGCCCAACAAGCGCTGCCGGCTCAGCTTACTGTCGACTCTCTCTGGCAATGGCCCAGCAGCTTCCTGCCAAGTTTAAACATGCATTGAACATCGAAAGACTCCGCATGTAAATTGAACTAATTGATCTAATTGGATCTAATTGGCACCTATACATTTGTATACAAGTTCTATCAAGTTGCTTTCAAGTTATCTCAACTTATATCAAGCTGTCAGCTTGTTGTATCTGCTGGAACCCTTGAGGGCTCTTAAACTTGTCTCAGTGTGGCAAAGCACAAGACAAATGACACGAATTGCTCAGGGCAAGGGCATGGTCGACCAAAAGGGCATCTACGTCGACCAACAGGGATAGGGTCTGGGTTCCCAGTGATTTCCATTCCCTCCGCGCCGGATCTGCTTTTGGTTCATCTAAGGCGGACATCAACGGTATTGGTCTGTCCGCTGCCCCACTCAGGCGGTGGTGTTGGCGTTCACGACGACCTCTCCCATGTAGGAAGATCCAGTAGATGCTACTGGCTCCTGTGTCATGGCGCTGCCATCGACCTGCAACAAGCACCAGCTCCTCAGCTCTCATGAACATCATGAGCGATTGAATATGATTCAAATCGATTCAATATGATCGAATATATTCAAACATTGCTAAATGATTTTTGTTCAGCAAACCTACGGCTACATTGTGAATTTGACATTGTCTGCTTGATCGGCGGCCAAGAATTGTAGCCAAACAAGAAAGACAAAACAACCCATGTGCACAAAATTTGAACATGTAGTAGTATTGCCAGGGCTTCAGAATTCCAACCCAATCCACTGCGACGATTCATTCCAAGGATCTGTGTACAAGAGCCGAAGACGCAGGTGCCATCCACAAATGGTTCCATGGCCAAGTAACGTCCTGAACCCTTGGAGCTGCATTCTACGCTGTTGGAGGTGTGGGTGATGGTTCCGCACATGGAACCTTGGTCAAGCAAAACACCCTCATTGTTAATTGCAGAATCATCATGCTGTGCTGCATTGACTTACAACTTGAATGGAGATTCTTCATGGACTCCCCACCTTTCACAGCGGATCACAGTGGATTCAGGGTGTCCAAACACGGCTGAGGAACTGGATGCCAACGCCTCTCCAGGTCCTGAGGATGTCAAGTAGACCTTGATGCTGGCCACACCAGCTGAAGGGTTTGCTGAGACGGTGCCAATGTTCTGAGCGGAGCCCAGGTCCTCAGTTTAAATGTTGAAATGGAGGTTTCCTAACATGGGAAAGTACCCCCAAATCATCGAGAATCAAACGATTTTAGCATTGAAACTTCTATATGGTTTTGGGAATCCCCCATTTTAAGATAGTTCCTTCTTATCTTGAAGGTACCAGCATTGGATATCGCTTCACCGAGAGTCCCAAAACACGGCGCTTTGGGAGTCGGCCTTTTTGAAGCACTGGCTCTTCACGGTGGTTTTCTCCACCAATGGTGCCACCGTGGAGGTGCTGGCGTTCATGGCCTTGATGTTCACGAAGCCGCAAATGTCCTGACAAAATTGGGGGGTCAACTTGATAGGTAGATCGATAGATAGGTAGAAAGATAGGTAGGTAGGTAGATAGATAGGTATATAGATAGGTAGGTAAGTAGGTAAGTAGATATTAAGTACATATGCATATACTGAACTTCAGTTAACTATAGATAACCGTAGGTATGTTTAAACTGAAGTCAAACATTCATCAGTTCGGCGTGGCAAGATTACCATGCTACACCGGTTCCCTTCACCCTTCTCACGAAATTGCATGCGCACACTGCAAAAATGCAACAAATCAATCATACATACATACATACATGCATGCATGCATACATACATTAATTACATACATTACATACATTACATACATTACATACATTACATACATTACATACATTACATACATTACATACATTACATACATTACATACATTACATACAGTACATACATTACATACATTACATACATTACATACATTACATACATTACATACATTACATACATTACATACATTACATACATTACATACATTACTACATTACATACATTACATACATTACATACATTACATACATTACATACATTACATACATTACATACATTACATACATTACATACATTACATACATTACATACATTACATACATTACATACATTACATACATTACATACATTACATACATTATACATTACATACATTACATACATTACATACATTACATACATTACATACATTACATACATTAAATTACATTACATTACATTACATACATTACATACATTACAAACATTACAAACAAACAAACAACCAACCAAACAAACATACAATACATACATACATACATGCATGCATACATACATACATACATTACATACATTACATTACATTACATTACATTACATTACATTACATTACATTACATTACATTACATTACATACATTACATACATTACAAACATTACAAACAAACAAACAAACAACCAAACAAACAAACATACATACAATACATACATACATACATACATACATACATACATACATACATACATACATTACATACATTACATACACTACATACATACATACCTACATACATACATACATTACATACATACATACATACATACATACATACTAACATACTAGCATACTAACATACTAACAAAACATAACATACTAACAAAACAAAACATAACATACATTACATTACATTACATTACATTCCACTCCATTACATTACATTACATTACATTGCATTACATTACATTACATGCATACATGCATACATTACATACCTTACATACATTACATACATTACATACATTACATACATAACATACATACATACGTACATACGTACATACCTACCTACCTACCTACCTACCTACCTACATACATACATACATTACATACATACATGCATCCATGGGAACATACGTACGTACGTACATACAATACCTACAATACATACAATACATACAATACATACAGTACATACATACATACAATACATACAATACATACAATACATACAATACAATCATACAATACATACAATACATACATACATACATGCATGCATGCATGCATACATACATTAATTACATACATTACATACATTACATACATTACATACATTACATACATTACATACATTACATACATTACATACATTACATACATACATACATACATACATACATACATACATACATAACAAAACATAACACAACATAACATAACATTACATTACATTAAATTATATTAAATTACATTACATGCATACATGCATACATTACATACATTACATACATTACATACATTACATGCATTACATACATACATACATTACATACATTACATGCATTACATATAATACATACATTACATGCATTACATTACATTACATTACATTACGTTACATTACATTACATTACATTACATTACATACATTACATACATTACATACATTACATACATTACATACATTACATACATTACATACATTACATTACATTACATTACATTACATTACATTACATTACATTACATTACATTACATACATTACATACATTACAAACATTACAAACAAACAAACAAACAACCAAACAAACAAACATACATACAATACATACATACATACATACATAAATTCCATACACTACATACATACCTACATACATACATTACATACATACATACATACATACATACATACATACATTACATACATTACATACATTACATACATTACATACATTACATTACATTACATTACATTACATTACATTACATTACATACATACATACATACATACATACATTACATACATACATACATACATACATACATACTAACATACTAACATACTAACATACTAACAAAACATAACATACTAACAAAAAAAACATAACATACATTACATTACATTACATTACATTCCATTACATTACATTACATTGCATTACATTACATTACATGCATACATGCATACATTACATACATTACATACATTACATACATTACATACATTACATACATAACATACATAACATACATACATACGTACATACGTACATACCTACCTACCTACCTACCTACATACATACATACATTACATACATACATGCATCCATGGGAACATACGTACGTCGTACATACAATACATACAATACATACAATACATACAGTACATACATACATACAATACATACAATACATACAATACATACAATACATACATACATACATTACATGCATTACATTACATTACATTACATTACATTACATTACATTACATTACATTACATTACATTACATTACATTACATACATTACATACATTACATACATTACATACATTACATACATTACATACATTACATTACATTACATTACATTACATTACATTCCATTACATTACATTACATTACATTACATTACATACATACACACATACAAAACAAAACATAACACAACATAACATAACATTACATTACATTAAATTATATTAAATTACATTACATGCATACATGCATACATTACATACATTACATACATTACATACATTACATACATTACATGCATTACATACATACATACATTACATACATTACATACATTACATGCATTACA
>CAMXCT020002435.1:56528-141528 GCA_947184155.2 Cladocopium goreaui
AATATATATAATATATATAATATATATAATATATATAATATAATATATATAATATATATAATATATATAACATAATATATATATATAATATAGTATATATAATGTATAATATATATATATAATATAATATATATAATATAATATGTATAAAATAATATATAATATTTAATATAATATAATAATATAATATAATATCAATATATTTATATTATATTATATTATATTATATGATATTATATTATATTATATATTATATATATAATACATATATATATATAATTATATTGCATTCTGATGCAAACCGATCCAGCCTTGCACTGACTGTAGGCCTGGAAATAGGCCTCGTACCAAGGAGTGCTGTTCGTGCCGTTGGCCTGGAGCAACGAGGTTGCTGGGAATCGGACAGGATCCGACTTCGCGTAGGTCAGGCGGCACTTCACGAACTCGTTCCGGGAAGATTCGATGGCCGCAAGGCTCTTGTTGAAGTTGCCGATCACATGGCCTTTCATGTTCTTCTCGAGCAAATCCTTGATCGTCTTCACGATGTCGGATGTATTGCTGGCCTGATTGGCGCCATTGGTCTTCAGGAGATCTGTCAGTGCTCCAGCCACAGACTTGAGGTGTGCATCCGTGTTGGCTGGATTGGTGGCCAGGTTAGCAATGCTGGCAGGTGCAGCAGGTGCAGTTGCATCAGCTGCAAAAACGGAAAGCAAGGCCACTGCGGCAAACATCTGGGAAATCTGCATTGTAGCGGTGAACGTAGCGAACCGATGGTCCAGCTATCGAACGTTGTCAATCTCCGCGCTTCGTCTTGCGCAGATCTTGAGCCGCAAACGAATCAAATGCAAACTTATATGCACCGAATCAGCGAAGGAATAGTTCAAAACGAAAGGATATGTTTTCCTGAACGACTGAACGGTTGCAGTATTTGCATCTTCACTGCTTTTGGTGTATCTCCTGTGTTGCAAGGAAGACGTGGCAGGTTGACCGGACTTGGTGGCATTGAGTCTTCGTCAAGGATGCTGCTGTTCTTGGCAACGTGTGAATGAATGCGAGAAATCTGCGAATCATGCCACTTGGAGAAACCGTTCTCTGTAGTAGCTGAGGTTTTGGCGTGCTTGGTAGACACTGTGCTAACCTTCCAGCCGAGATTCCACTTAGACTTTCTACCATTTGCATTTGGTACTATTGTACCATGTTGTACCATGTTGTACCTATTGTACCTGCATATCTTATTACCTATAGATAGATAAGAGTTTACAAGAGCTCTCTTGTGCCACGAGACAAGATTCTGTCAAAGTGGTATTCAGCCAATGACGGTTCATGATTTGCAGTGTTTTGCTCATTGTAGTCAGGTCTTATAAGTTTTAACGATCTGAAACAGAAATCAAACAAAAGCTGCGGACCAATTGAGCATAATTGACAACTTAACGGTGTTTTTCAAGCCCACAGGATTGGAAACAGTGTCTACGGCTGCAGGAGCAGTCCTTTGGCAAGTGCGACAAGTTCTCCTCAATGTTCCATTGAGCCTGCATAGATCTGCATGGTGGTTTGGATGACCCTGATGGCCCATGGCAGTGAAATCTCACCTCATCAATCTCCAACACCAGCAGAGTGGTATCGTCCGTGGTGTCAATACCTTTGCTGCCACACCATTAAGCGTCGGGACCATTCTTTTTGATGCCAAACCCTGATGTTACAAGTAGAATGCCATAAGATATGCTGAAAAGTGACCAATCAAACATTCAACGTCAATTTACAACTCCAAACTGCCGTTCATGTCACAGTGGTGGCCATGCCCCAAATAGCCCCGAAGCAATACCAGCGGCGCTTATACTGCACATATTTGTGGTTTGCACATGTTTGCACTCCAAACTGGACATGATGGTGCCATGCTTTGCCAAGGCACTGTTGTCGAAACGGCAAAAGTTGGTGCGGCCAAAGAAACCCGGCTTTTCGAAGGCACATTTGGCCTCCAAAGTCGCAGTGGACACCGCGCATACACTCTGCATTTTTGTTGTGAAGCTTTGTGAATCTATAGTGAATCTAGTGAATCTAGTGCGTTTATTCGGGGACTTATGCGCAATCGAATTCCAGCCCTCCCTTTTTCCCCCAAAGTGATTTTGCCACAAGGGTCCAAAAGGTTGGATTCTCCAAGACTGGCTCATCTTGCAGCATTTACCATTGGATAATCATGGACAGTCCAGTGAAGATTAGGGTTCTTGGCCACTGCTCACTCTAAACAAATCTAACTTGGACATGTTTTTATATGTTTTTTTATCGCCCACAAATGGTACCCCAATATTGCAAATATTCCAAAGACCTGCCTCTCGGCGATGTTTGCCAACGGAAAGCCAGCACTTGATCATACTCCCTGCTGGACCTTGAAACAATCTCAAAAGCAAGTCGATTGCGAAGCACAACCTCTTGCACTTTGGCGCCAACCCTAGCATCCGGGCGCCAAACAATGGAGGAAGAAGGAACAGAAACCTGCGCTTGCGGGGGACGACTCAGAATGTGGTGCCATATGAAACAATGCGTGCACCAGCCCTTCAAACAATTGACCATTGATGGGAATTGCTGTCAAGTCCAGGTCTCACGGCAACAATCGAATAGTGTATTGGACTTTTTTTGCGCTGATCTGCAGTTAAACATAGTTCAACTAGCTGACTGTAGTAGTGGGGTGAGCACATCACGCATAGCCAATCCGGATGACGAAATGGTCTGCGCATAGTCAGCTGCCTTCTCTTGCTCCAACATATCCTGAAGGGTAGAAGACCTCGTTTCACTAACGAAACGAAACTGGAAACCTGCTGCACGTAGGATTCTGCTTTTCTTTGCTGTAAACAAAACCTACTCAACTAGAACGCATGCCAACAGGCTAATTAACCACACACACAGTCTTACAATCACCACCCGAGGCAATGACAAGCTGCAAATCGTCGACCTGAAGATGCAATGTTTCTTTGGGAACCAAACCCTGTAGTGGCTGGGGGGAAACAGGTTGAGTAAACACCTCTGATTTCGGAACATTTCACTTGTTGGATTGTCCAAACTTTGTTGCGTCCAATCTCACGCCCTGGATACTGGCAAGATCCTGCTTATAGTGCATGTTCGAAATAGAACTTTCCCTGACTGTACTTAGCACCATTGTGGGACTCGTCAACGAGTCTGTCACCCGCGCATTCCAGTATCATAATGCGATTTGCTGCCAGGACTTGAACACATCATAACCAATAATCAATGTCATTTGCAACTGGATCCTTTTCAATTGGAGACCGGCCCTTGGGATTGCAGCATCATTTGCTCAAATAACCCCCCCAGTTCCATAGATCATGGATGATTCGCCGAGCAGCAGCAATGGGAGCGTGACGGAGTCAGAATATCAGGACAGGGGAAACAAGATGTAACAGCAGGTATCCAAGTATCCCGACACCCGCAGCTTCAAAAGTGGTGCTGCAAAGGCATTCATTCTCTGGAAAACACCTCGGCAAACTCATGCTATCTATGGTCAATGGATGTCAATACCAGAAAACGATTCAACAGACTCAGATAGTTTCTCCTAGGTCCCAAATGCATCTAAATGCTACGCTGCCCTTCTGCACTTTTGAGATTTCGATCTTTCTGTAAATGTCAGTCCCTCCGAATTTGCAAATTGCAGCAACGCATCTCCCTTTACAAAACAAATGCCTCGTCACCTCCTGAACGATATGAGGAGGACAGTTGGTAAAGAATGGCAAGCTCAGGTTCCTCTGGGACTTCCACTTTCTAAGTTGCGAAGCCTTTTCCAGTCGCCATTCCTCATCAGGAATCAACACAGGAAACGATGCCCTGGAATCCAATTGGATTTTATTACGTCCAACCAATGCAATGCCACTCAATTTCCGTCTGATTCAAGAATTGCCAGCGCATATCTGACACATCACCTCTGCAGCCAAGCGACGATACGCCGGACCATTCCGGACCTGATGAGATTCACCTGCGAGTGGCTTGACATGGCTTGACATGGATTTTGGAAAGGTCTGACTCTATATGATGCCGCCTGTTTGAGGACATGCAGTCTTGTTGCTGGTCTCTTCAATGCAAATCACCATGGATCTGCATGTTTGGCAGCCATCGTGTTGCATCTGTTCGTGTGAGAGACAGACAGACACAGAGAGAGAGAGAGAGAGACAAAAGGCCAACGGATCTTTTGGATTTGGCCTGGTCTTGCAGAATGTCCAGCACCCTGTGATTGAGGTAGCGATGGTACCTTGATAATCAACTGATAAGACTCAAGCATCAACATGGACCCAGGATGGTCCAGGAAAAGGGACCAAAGATTGACCAATGGAAACAGGGCATTTGAATGCATTTGCCATTTCGCTACTTTTGCAACTCACAAAATCAGCTTCCTTGCATTCAGTTGGCAGAGTGTGTGATGTTTATGATATTTTAGATTTTAGATTTTTCCCGAGAGCGTCTGAGCGCAGGGTTCTTCCAATAGTGCGGGTCTGTATCTCATCTTCTCATCTTCACACCTTCTCATCTTCACACCTTCTCTCACACCTTCTCATTTTCACATCTGCTCATCTTCACATCTTCTCTCACATCTGCTCTCACATCTGCTCATCTTCACATCTTCTCTCACATCTGCTCTCTCACATCTGCTCATCTTCACATCTTCTCTCACATCTGCTCATCTTCATCTTCTCTCACATCTTCTCTCACATCTGCTAATCTTCACATCTTCTCTCATCTGCTCATCTTGCTCATCTTCTCTCACATCTGCTCATCTTCACATCTTCTCTCACATCTGCTCATCTTCACATCTTCTCTCACATCTGCTCATCTTCACATCTGCTCATCTTTCACATCTTGCTCAACTTCACATCTGCTCATCTTCACATCTCACTCCTCTTCACATCTGCTCAACTTCACACCTTCTCTCACATCTTCTCACCTTCACATCTTCTCTCTCTCGCCTTCTTTATCTTTCTCTCTTTAGGCCGAGGGTGGTGCCGGCGGAGAGTCACGAAACGTCAACCCTTTCGCACGAAATGAAGGTCGATCGTCAAAAACTGAGGAAAAATTGCGAGTTTACTTGTCCCCGAGCAACCCTTTCGCACGAAATGAGGGTCGATCGTCAAAAACTGAGGAAAAATTGCGAGTTTACTTGTCCCCGAGCAACCCTTTCGCACGAAATTAGGGTCGATCGTCAAAAACTGAGGAAAAATTGCGAGTTTACTTGTCCTGGAGCAACGCTTTCGCACGAAATGAGGGTCGATCGTCAAAAACTGAGGTAAAATTGCGAGTTTACTTGTGCCGGAGCAACCCTTTCGCACGAAATGAGGGTCGATCGTCAAAAACTGAGGAAAAATTGCGAGTTTACTTGTGCCGGAGCAACCCTTTCGCACGAAATGAGGGTCGATGCGCAAAAACTGAGGAAAAATTGCGAGTTTCCTTGTCCCCGAGCAACCCTTTCGCACGAAATGAGGGTCGATGCGCAAAAACTGAGGAAAAATTGCGAGTTTACTTGTCCCCGAGCAACCCTTTCGCACGAAATGAGGGTCGATCGTCAAAAACTGAGGAAAAATTGCGAGTTTACTTGTCCCCGAGCAACCCTTTCGCACGAAATGAAGGTCGATCGTCAAAAAGCGTCTGTGTGTCAAAGCGTCTGTGTGTAAAAGCGTCTGTGTGTAAAAGCGTCTGTGTGTAAAAGACTGTGTGCAAAAGCGTCTGTGTGTAAAAGCGTCTGTGTGTAAAAGCGTCTGTGTGTAAAAGTGCTTGTGTGTAAAAGCCTCTGTGTGTAAAAGCGTCTGTGTGTAAAAGCGTCTGTGTGTAAAAGCCTCTGTGTGTAAAAGTGTTTGTGTGTCAAAGCGTCTGTGTGTAAAAGCGTCTGTGTGTAAAAGTGTCTGTGTGTAAAAGCGTCTGTGTGTAAAAGCGTCTGTGTGTAAAAGCGTCTGTGTGTAAAAGCGTCTGTGTGTAAAATCGTCTGTGTGTAAAAGCGTCTGTGTGTAAAAGCGTCTGTGTGTAAAAGCGTCTGTGTGTAAAAGTGTCTGTGTGTAAAAGCTTCTGTGTGGAAAAGCGTCTGTGTGTAAAAGCGTCTGTGTGTAAAAGGCTCTGTGTGTAAAAGCGTCTGTGTGTAAAAGCGTCTGTGTGTAAAAGCGTCTGTGTGTAAAAGCGCCTGTGTGTAAAAGCTTCTGTGTGTAAAAGCCTCTGTATGTGAAAGTGTTGTGTGTAAAAGTGTCTGTGTGTAAAAGTGTCTGTGTGTAAAAGCGTCTGTGTGTAAAAGCGTCTGTGTGTAAAAGCGTCTGTGTGTAAAAGCGTCTGTGTGTAAAGGCGTCTGTGTGTAAAAGCGTCTGTGTGTAAAAGTGTTAGTGTGTAAAAGCGTCTGTGTGTAAAAGCTTTTGTGTGCAAAAGTGTCTGTGTGTCAAAGTGTTTGTGTGTAAAAGCGTCTGTGTGTAAAAGCTTTTGTGTGCAAAAGTGTCTGTGTGTCAAAGTGTTTGTGTGTAAAAGCGTCTGTGTGTAAAAGCGTCTGTGTGTAAAAGCCTCTGTGTGTAAAAGTGTTTGTGTGTCAAAGCGTCTGTGTGTAAAAGCGTCTGGGTGTAAAAGCGTCTGTGTGTAAAAGTGTTTGTGTGTAAAAGTGTTTGTGTGTAAAAGCCTCTGTGTGTAAAAGCGTCTGTGTGTAAAAGCGTCTGTGTGTAAAAGTCTCTGTGTGTAAAAGTCTCTGTGTGTAAAAGTCTCTGTGTGCAAAAGCGTCTGTCTGTAAAAAGTTCTGTGTATGAACAACTTTACAAAAATACGATGCAAACTATTGTCTTGTACTAGTCATATATTGTCTTGATACTACTCTTCTCGTCTGCCTATAATACATCTTTAATATATTATCTTGTAATATAGTGTCTCCATACTAACAACAGAAGACTCTGCTCCTCTACGCTCTCGGGCCATCCGTCGTCTAGTAGATATGTTATGACTGATTATGTTATGATATGCTTCGTGCATGTTGCAACATTTGGCATCGGGTTGAGGTCTTTCGGAAATGACCAAGTTTCCAGCAACATCTCTCCACCCAGGCTACAGCGCTCTGGTGCAGCCTCCTCCTGACACTTGTTGTGGTCACTTCGCAGTGTTCGCCCAATAAATTGCAGCCGAGATTTTAAATCCATGTTGATTTACAGTATTTACAGTAATTCAGAATTCAATTGCATTTACTTTAGTTTGATTCTACTGCTTTAGGACCTGGGAAAAAAATGGAAATCAAGCAAACTACCTGCAGAAAGCAACGGTTCAATCTTCTTGGACAACACATGATATGGCAACTGCAAAAACACAGGCACTGCAGGTCCAATTTTCTTCAAAAAATTGCCCATGGCGTGAACGTACACCACAATATTTGTTTGGTTTACACCAAGTGCAATGCACTCTCATATATTATTACAAGTTACAAGTTATCATTTTTTGGGGGGGCCTATCGCTTTACATGGCTTGGTGATGCTTGGTGCACTTTCGCACAACTGCGCCCCTCCTTACTAAAGTAGTTTACGCTTATTCTCACTGTATCTCATATTTGGCTGCGAACCTGTTCCAACCTGTTCCAACAACCATTTCTTTCAACGCAGCTGCACTTGGGTAAAAATTGGCCGAAGACATCAGCGCATGTGCCAACCTTCGCAGGGCTATCCTTTCTGGCGCGACGAATGGCCTCGCCAACTTGATCATGAAACCTAAAACCACGTTCTCAGCAGATTCCAACTAGATCCATGATGTAATTTCAAGAAAATTCAACCGTTTCAGCTCTGTAGCATTGACACTTGAATGGGATCCCTCGGACACTGCTTCACAACAACTCGTGATATATAGGGGCTCTTGATGACTCAAATATTCTGTTGCTTCACCATCTTTACTGCCTTCGCGTGCTTGGGACAAAGCTGTGACTTAGTTCACAAACCATGCTGCAAGCACTGCAGGGACCCCCAATGCAGCTATCTTGGCCACGATCCCAATGCTTCTGCCTCAAGAACTTCAAAGCCGACGACCAAAGAGCCATCCTGAAATATGCTGTGGGACAAACAGGATTACTGGGTCTATCGGTATAGCTCAAAAATAGGTTATAAATGGTATCAGTGGTGCAAATGTGGTCGTTTCTAGATAGTATTCTAGTACTGAAACTATCAATCCACATATGCTTAAGGGGTCAATGATCTTGAGACATAACCAAATTGCTGTGCAACTTGAACAACAGGTGTCGCTTCTGTACAAGTTGAACCATTGAGTGCCTTCTCGTTGATCTGGTCACGGATGAAGCAAACCGGCTTGGTGCCTCAAGAATCATTGAAGCACCCAGCTGCTGGGCTATCAATGCATGCTAGAATATATATGCGTATATATGATATACTGTATATGGTCCCGCCCGGCGCCCGACAACCCCCCCCCCAATGCTATCCCCCCAGCAACCACCCCCACGGGGGTGGCCAGTACCTTGAGAGTGGCCATATACTAGCTACTATCAAGATCTCATGCGCTATACATACGTGCTAGCCACATACTACCTATACACTATCTACATGATACCGCACCCCACCCTACTTACTGCCTTTATACACACTATATAGTTGTGCCAGTGACACGCTACCTAGCCCCCACCCACCCCACAGGGGGGGCGGGGTTAACGTAGACCCTACATCGATCGTTTATATGCTAGCGACATGTCAACTATATCCGACACAAAGCCTCCAACATACAGCGTACATTGAGGACCATGACCATGAGGGGGGAGGGGGGGTTGCAGGGCTGAGTATGATGGAATCCACTGGATGAACCTGGCCAACCTCCAGCATGCAACCTGAGAAACGCTCCTCTCCGTAGTTTCTCTAAGCATCCGCACAAACTGCCTGGCCATCATCTCCAAAGGTGTGCTCTACTTGAGCAAATGCAGTGCCTGTGCTGGGCACTGCGTGAAGAAAATGCTCATGATGCAAATGCGCGCTTGTCAAGCCGAAATAGGGTCGTATAATGGCAGCACAATTTTACCTGCATAATCCATTGCATCATAATCTTGCCTAGATATACAATATATATATATATATGTATGTACATTTTGAAGTTTGTAATTGCGCTCGTCTTGTAACACATGAACCAAAATCCAATGCAGTCCTTTTCAACATCAATCCACTTTATGTGATTAAAACATGTCCGCACCCATCTGAGTCCAAGCTTTCCAAGTTGCATCTGCGTTACATATCATACTCGTGAGATCTCGTGAGATCTCGTGAGTATGGTACAGTGGTACACATTTTGAGGGATCAACAGTGAGCCCGTCAGCCTACGTAGAGTCTGCACACCACAAAGAGCCCAGGATCGCCCTTCAAGGCTAACACCTCGACGAAACAGTTGGGAAAACTTGCTCCAGGACCTTAGGATCCTATCAATCTTAGGATCAAAACTCACCAAACTTTCTGGGAAACACTTCAGATACCTAGCCTAGCAGTGGTTAAAAAACACAAAAACACCATCCATATTATTGCCTGATTCATGCGTTAGAAAACATTAAGGGCAGCTGCAAAACCGAGGCACGCAGTCTCCCCGCGTTGCCATGGAGTCTTGATCTTGGTCTGCTTGAACTTCTGTAGGCCTTGCAATTCAGGGGGTATATCCATTGTTTTCTCCAAGCAAAAACCTCTGATATGTGAAAACCGTTCTGAGTTCTGAGTACATAGCTACTTAAATCATAACATTACTCTTCATTCATCTTTTATCTTAATATATCTTATGGGTTTGTCTGGAAATTGGGTACTTACCCCAAATTCCAGTGGTCAATCCCCATTCTCCCGCATCAAGTGAGTATCTTGGATCATTTTGGTGGTAAAAGCAGTGAAATCCCCCATTCTCAGACGCCACGTGACAGCGCTGCACCTCAGGAACCGCAGCTCCATCTGAAGGTCATGAGCACCTGCTGCCTCCGGTAAGTTGGATGTCCAGCCAGTACAAGACGTGGCAAAGTGCTTGTGAGGGTGTCTGTGTGTATCGGCTGGCATGATTTAATGGAACGCCCTGCCCCCCCCCCACAGCACCATACTCGCAAAACCGCACATGAATGGTGATGGTCAGTGATAGTTGAGGCATGTTAAGTCCACTTCAGAACAATCCTGAAGGATTACGTCAAGTGTTTTGGGAGCGTCCTCTCACACCCTTCTCATTTATTGCTTCTCCCGAACGCCTCAAAGATTGGAGATACCCAAGCAGGAGGTGTCCTGAATTCACAAAGTCCAAGGCTCCCATTCTGAGGAGAAAATGAACATGAAAGCATGAAAGCGAAGACTTGAACACACACACACACACCAATGAAATTGTTGAATCATGTTGAACTCGATAGTAGATGCAGCTCACCCTTGGGATCCCCCGCGAGACCAGGTCACTCTTCTGAGCCAATTTGGCCAGCTGAACGGAGGCGTCCTGGTTCGCAATGGGAGTCTTGGATGCAAATATGGAAACATATGAAACCATTGGTTGGGCTTGGCAAAGGGTCATGTATCTTCATGTATCTTCACACTGCCCAAGTTCCAACACTATGCTCTTTCATTCATCGCGGTGTGGGATACAATACTCTTCAGCTCCAGACTCTAAAAACTGCAGTCCTTGATGTGCCAATCAACCCGCCTGGTTGGGATATTTTCCACCTGGAGGACACAAGAACAGAGAGCGGACAGAAGTAGAAAACCACGCATACTTATAGAATGTTCTACATTGCTGTATCGTGGCTCTTACTGCCCCTTGCATCAGCAAAAGCTGTCCGTTTATGTCCGTTTGCCTCCTTGATAACATTGGAGAGGCGGTGGGTTCTGGCCTCCACACTCCAAGAGGAACAACTCGACTCAAAATCTGTTTCTACACCACCGTTTCAGACTGCCTAGGGTCAGTTTGTCAGAGCCTGTCTTAACGTGAAATGCATCAACATGATATAAATTCAAAACTGCACCAAAATACATTGAGAAAGGTTGGACAGTCTTGACTTCTATATCTTCTTTACTGTGAACATGCAGTTGTGACAGCCTCCAAGTCACTAAGCTGCTTCCCGTGGTCATAGCCTGGATGGCTCTCAGGTGCAAGCCAAAGGCAAAAGGAAAGGATGAAAAACCACAGGGCCATTTCCATGCCTATCACCTCCTTTGGCGAATCTTTCATATGACATATCATCATAAACTGTGCATAGTAAATTCATGTTCACTTCATAATTCAGTAGTTGATCGGATTTTAAGTTCGGAGCAGGCACTTCAAACACTGCTGACCTATAAATGTACCATGGATATACAGCTTCATCATTGCATTGAAATCAAAATGCTATGAAGTTCAGTACAATTCTGTGCGGCTGGTTTGGCCTCTACAATGTTGTATACTACTGTATACAGTACTTTCTCCAGAACAATGCTTGAGGATGCAACGCAATTTGTTTTCTCTGTTTGTGAACTCAATGGATGTGTGGCCAACCAGATCCTGGAGCAGGCAACCGACAGGATATCCTTGGATTGTTGGGGCAACAAACAAATCGAACACCCCACCGTTTCTTGTACTTTTTGCAGCCCTGGTCTCTCCTCCAAAGCCCTATGGTTTGCTGCCACCTCACAGAAATGTTCACGGAAAAACATGTTGACCCCGCATGATTGTCTTCAAGCTATGTGCCAACTGTCTTCAGGTTCAGGATGGTTCAGGGAATTGGAGAAGTACATGATCTGGTTCTGATCCAGAATCGAACCAGTCGTGAGAATGAGGCTTTGCAGCAAAAAAAGCAAATGGGCCAAGGAAACTGCATTAGGTCCTGCTGAAAGTTTGTCATATTGTTGCATATTCATGTCAATAATGCTCAAACAGCCTAGTGAAAAGTCCATCAACTCTCTCTAATATTATTAGATATAATTAATTTGAATAATTTAGTCAACCGCGCATTCTTTGTGCCGTCAATGAAACATGGGCCTTCTCCATCAACAACGTCAGGTCTCTGTGGAGATCGTTGGCAAAGCGATCTGCCTGAAGCCCGCGGGAGCCAGTGGTAGTTGGACACATGCCACAATGAAGCGTTGTGACCCTTGTGATCATTCGCATCAGGAGCCGCTTCAGTGTGCTATGTCAACAGTGTGACTTAATGGACATTGACATCACCAATTTAGAGACACCACGACAATTGGACACGTCAATTCTTCCAGGGAGACATGGAGCACGGAGGCCTTGTCCATCCGGTCGCAAGTATTTTCTTCACAAGTTGCCTGGAACACCGTGGCAATGTTTGAAAATGCAGTGAAATCGGCGAATCCAACTTGAAACTGCTCTCTATGGCCAAAAGACCAAAGAGATCAGTATTGAGTTGCCTTTTTGAGGACAACATTTCCAGTCTCAATGAGGGCTTTGCGTAAAACGACTGGAGTAACTTCAATCAATCAACATCAATTATAAGACACCTCGCTTCAAATACAAGCTGGATTGTCCCAGCCCTCTTCCACTTCTCATCTAATCAAAAGATACTGTACTGTTTGTAGTTTGTAACACCAGCCACAATGCCAGATTTTGCTTTGCCTGAACATTCGACAAGCGGTCCGCAGTGCTATGCAACTCCTTGGAAAAAGGCAACTGTCAATCTGTGCGCTACAAACGCTAAGCTTATAAAAACAAACACCCAAGATTATCACAAACTCACTTTGAGATTGAACAACTGCCTTTTCTCTGCCTTTCAACTCATGAAGCCGCAAAAGGACTTACTGTAATGCATTACAGAGAAGCTGGAAGTTGTCTAAGAAGTTTAGAGCTTGACATTAATTTCTCTAGAATCAAAGCGCCCGTCAAGCTCACATCGTAGATTCCAGGACAACATACCCCTAACCATGCCACTATAAAATCATGTGAATATCAGTTCATCTTTGAAATATATGGAAATAAGATGGATAAACACACACAGTATAAATATACAGTATATTGGAGGTTTGTGTGTGAACATGAACTGGGTGAAAAAGGGGGCTTCAGCCCCTTCAAATGCTTCCGCAGCAATAATGCAAACCTCTGAGGTTGCAACACTCAGAAGATACTCTCGAGTCTCCTGTTGTGCTCTCGTGGGATAATTGTTCAAGCTTGGAAGCTGGAGCAGTTTAATAGAAGGAGGATATCCAGAGAGTGAACAGCTCAAGAGGTAAACTTGATCACGGGCTCAATGTGATCAATGTAGAAATAGGGTGCGCTCCATGGAATTTGAGCAACTATAGCAATAACATCCTGCGCGATCCTTGCATTCTTGCGGACATCCCTTGCTGCCTTTCTGGGTAACGTCGCTGTCTGTTTCATTCTGTGCTGCTTTCATAGTGAACAAATTATCTTGCCATGCAGTAGGGAAACTATGAAACATAGAATAGCTGAATAGCTGGGAGCATTCCGCTCTTGAAGCTCTTGGATTCTGCCACCTTTTCCGCTTGGACAAGGAACAAAACCAGCCACTGACATCGCTGCATCTCCTTCTCTGAAGCTTTCAGGGACCCCGTGATGAGTTCATTGTTCTTGCGCATCCTGAGAAACCACGCATGTCATGTTGCATCACCATCATCAGTTCAGTCCGTCTGGTCCAGAGCTGCCATCTCGATGGTTCGATGGCTGTGGAAATGACCGTCTGTATTAATTATAACATTCCTCTTTTTCTCAATATTCTTCATACTAAGGCAATGGACAGTATATATGTATATTATATGTACATAATAGTACGGCCAGGCGCTGTGTGTTGCCCGGAAGGTTCAAATGGCGTTTAAACATGTTTAACCATTATCCTTTAACATGCTCAAACACTGCGCAGGGCCAGTGTTTTGAGATTTCCCAGACGACGAACCCTAAACCCTAAAACCCTAAACCATCCTAAACCCTAAAACCCCAAACCCTAAAATCCCAAACCCTAAAACTCTAAACCCTAAAACCTAGGCTCTGAAAACTTTGAATCCTAAACTGGAAAACACTGCGTATACGCAGTATTTTCTGCAATCTCTCCTATCATGTATTCGACAACACGACATTCTCAATGGTAATGTCTGGGCAACACACGGCGTCTGTGGGTAACAGTACTATAATATATTTATATATAATAGATATACATTATATACATACCAATACATTATATACATACCAATACATTATATTGACTTATCATATATTATATAGTAGTATAATATATATATATATATATATAATTAGATTATATTATATACCCACCAAAAGCCATCATTAACCAAGCTGGCCACAGCCGTGGCCATAACCTGAGACATCTGAGACACCCCACAAGACGCGTGACTCGTTGCGCAGCAAGGCTTCCTTGGCGATGAGCTGACGACCTCGGTGCCGTGCACATATTTGAGACTGTATGTTTAACATGTTTATGCACATATCATCATACATAATGTATCATAATGTATATATATACATAGACATGTCTTCTAGAGTATAAACAATTATAAACATATATGATCATATATGACTAATGATTACACAGTAAAATATCAGACCCGTATTATAATCATGTATAATCATTTTATAATCTATAATCCATGATATGACCCAATTGTGGCGATATCGACATTTTGGGGGGTCGCAAGCTGTCGCCAATCCCAGCAGCGCGTGAGGTCCATGGTCTCGAAGAGCTCCTGCAACTGATTGGCCTTGTGCCTTGGCAGTGGATCATTGATGGTTTATTGATGGTCATTGATGGTTATTAATGGTTATTATTGGTCATTAATGGATATTGATGATTGTTACTTATGTGTTATTAATGGCAACTATCATTGATGGTTATTCATATACTTACTATCTGATAGTAGTTACTATCTGTTATTGATTGTTATTATTCAACATTGATATCATTGATAAAGAATATGACATTGTGGATATAGATCGAAAATCCGTAGTTCTATCATTCTTAGCAAGGGCTTCAGAATGCGGTAACGTTTATACTCGGGAAGACTGGTCGGCCAGGAATCTACTACGAGGTGATTCCAAGCCGTATAGTTTTGGAATGAGTGCATCCTTGTGCGGTGCTTTTTGTGTTTCGTAGTTTGACAGCACAGGAACAAGCAGCAAAGATCCACACTCTCAAGCGAGAACTGAGAACATATGTTTAAATTGAAGTCACTATTCATGATACATATCTCATATCACATCATGTATATCAGGAAGTCTTGATGTATCAACATGTCGTAGTATCATCTTATTTTGAGTATATTACTGTATCATGTAGATTACAGAATATATACAATGTATATCAATATACGTATATATATATATATACATTTATTATGTAGATATTGAGGTCCCTATAGGTCCCTTCTGGAAACTCCAAGGCACTGCATCTCTTGATCCATCTTGTCCTGCAAGGCCTGCATTCGATTGTTCAACCTCAGGTCGCCCTGGGGACTCAGACATTGCATTGGATTTTAGCAAATGTTCATTGACAATTTAACAAAATTGATCCATTGAATTGACACTGAAATTCACATGTTGATTTTAGATGATTTTAGCATACTTTAGCATATTTTAGCTATGTTCATCAAATTTAACACTTCTTTGTTGATTTAGTTGAATCATGTTGAATCCACTTGCTTCGATTCGTCACGAGTCATAGTCCCAGTTCGAAGCCATTTCGCAAGGATCTGAGGTGTAGGCGACTCCTCAATGTCTTTGGCCGTTTGTATGGCAAGCTGATGCAGGCCTTGGCGATGCAAATCATTTTGTGGATCCAGATGTGCCCTTTATGTCGAGATATGTCGAGATATGTCGAGATTTACCAGCAACAAGTTGGCTGTTGAACATCTTGGAAGTGGAACACTGACCTCAGCCATCCTCAGCCCAGGGGCGCTCATCATTGGCTGTCAGTTTCTGGTGCATGTCGACGATTGACCGATCATTGGCCTGTGATGGAATGTGATGGAACCCATGTAATTACAAGAAAATCTCTGGTGATTTTCCACTCTAATCAGAATCCAAAAGGTCACCACCATCTAGGGGTGATCAGAAAGTCCATGGGCACGAAGTTTGAAGGAACCCAAACAACACATAGATTCTTAGATGCATAGTGCAAACAATGCCATTCATCAAACACCATTCTGCACCTGATTTTGAACCTGGCTGCCAGGTCAAATGCAGTTGCCTCCAGGTTCTGTTGAAACACCGATAGCTTCGTCACGCCATCTTGTAAGCGTTCTGACCTGGCAAAACCAACAGAAAACAGTTGACAACAGCTGACTATACTATTACTCTGACCATATCATTGCGTCATCATGCCTGCTGAAATATTCTCGATTGCTATTGTTGTTATATGCATTATGTGTCTTTTAAATTCTTTAAATAGAAATACATACGTGTATTCTATGTTGTGATATGTTGTCTAATTATATATACAGTATATGATTATATATGATTTTATGTTGTCCTCACACAGGCCACACGACACTCAGGCGCTGGCAGTTGCTTGTCAGACATGGAGATGTAGCGCTGCAACCTCAGGGAATTTACCAAGCACCATGAAGTTTTCTTTCAGAGGGGGATTGGATGGGTTGGGGTGGTGTGTTTGATATTGTTTGATGATTTCTGGACATTTCTGGACTCTATTTGAGAATGCTAGCTGCTAGCTGTGATGCTGGTTGCCAAACATCTACGAAACATGTAGAGATGTGAGCGAAGTGAGCAGTTCTTTTCAGATGACTTTGAGCAAAACTTCCATATCTACGCTTTGGCTTTAAATTGTCTTGATGAGTGTCTTCAGGATTTGGAATCTGGCCCTACCATTGAATAAGCAACTGCGAATCATAAACAAACTTAATATAGCTACAGTCTACTGCAACTATACGGCCTCGCTTCCCCCATTGCAGAGTGAATGGCAGAGTATGAATGGCAGGGTATGATGGTAGACTAACTGAGTGCCATCACACCCACCCACCTATCCACCAGGACCATGGGAGAGATGTATAAATTTCTATGCAATAAAACATATATAACTCGTATGTTGTGACATGCAACAAACGTGAATAGTGTCAAATTAAACATCCGAATCCAACCCATTCGGCAGCCTTCTTGACATAAAGATAAAATAGTGATGAAATCTATCAAAATAAGATGCTGCTGACATATATTTCTGCTATCCTCTTTGAAATCGTTTAGAATATAGCGTCCAAGCTTGGGATCACACTCATCACGCGTGGCGTTCAAATCTGAATGCATGGAAAGGACCAGATTGGCCACGTCCTCAGCAGCATAGGTGGAACAGGTTCTCCCAAGGTTGTCAAATAGTATTTACTGCAAGCACTGAAGTTGACTAAACTCAAAACGACATTTAACATTGGATATTGATCATGGCAACTGTGTGCTTCCAAACTTGAAGTTGAATTTTAGAAACTGGTTTAGAATTCACTGACAAATCGATGCAAATTGCATTGAAAACACTCAGAAGAAACCATTTTGCCTGTGAATCATACTAGTTATACTTTACTCGAATACAGTTTGAAGTGAATAAAACATAATTAAAAAAGGCAATGACATTTTTGCACAATCATTCTCAAACCCTGAGCCAATTCTAAAACCCAACGCGGGAGCAAATCAGATGTGCGCAATCCAGGTCCCCAGTTGATATTGGAAATGCAAGGCTCATCCAGTTTGAAGCCTTTTTTTTTGCTCTGCATCGCTTGAACCATCTCCGTCTGCTTCCTCGTGGTATGCAGCAAACACGGATCGAGGTATGTCAAGGTGTCTAGAGCCCCGAGCCAGTATTTCTACCAGTAGTGCCGCGCAAGGCGGTGGCGGAAGTTTCAAAAATAGGAAACCTATAGGAGAGGTTGGTTGTTGTGAGTCACGGATGGCAGAGCGAATCCACTGATGGACCGAAAGGTGGTTGGAGCTGTGTTTTTTGGAGTGGTTGCAGTGGTTGCAGTGGTCACCTGGTCGGTCACCTCACCCACGTCTGCTGGATGTAGTGGTGTAGCGCAGCTGTAGTTGCAGTTGTAGTTGCAGTTGTAGTGTAGTGGAGTTGTAGTGGTGGTGTAGTTGCATTTGTGGTGGTGTAATGAGTGTAGTGTAATGTAATGTAACGTAACGTAACGTAATGTAATGTAATGTAATGTTGTGAGGTGTGCTGTTGTGTGGTGTACTGTTGTGTGGTGTGGTGTGGTGTAGTGTAATATAATTAGTGTAGTGTAGTTGTAGTGTAGTGTGATGTAATGTAATGTATTGTAGTTGTAGTTGTAGTTGTAGCTGTAGTTGTAGCTGTAGTTAGTGTAGCGTAGTGTAGTGTAGCGTAGCGTGGTCTGGTGTGTTGTGGTGTAGTGTAGTTGTAGTGTAGTATACTGTAGTGACTGTAGTGTAGTGGAGTGTAGTGTAGTGAGGTGTAGTGTAGTGTTGTGGAGTGGGGTGTAGTGTAGTGTAATTAGCGTAGTGTAGTGTAGTCTTATGTAGTTGTAGTTGAAGTTGTAGTCGGAGTTAGTGTAATGTAGTGTAGTGTAGTGTAGTGTGATGTAATTAGTGTAATGTAATGTAGTTGTAGTTGCAGTTGTAGTTGTAGGTATAGGTGTAGTGTAGTGTCATTCAGTGTAGTGTAGTGTAGTGGAGTGTAGTGTAGTGTAATTAGTGTAGTGTAGTATAGCGTAGTGTAATGTAGTTGTAGCTGTTGCTGTAGTTGTCGTTGTAGTTAGTGTAGTGCAGTGCAGTGCAGTGCAGTGTAACTGAATGTAGTGTAGTGGAGTGTAGTGTAATGTAGTGTAGGTGTAGTTGTAGTTTGTTGTAGTTGTAGTATGTTGTAGTTGTAGTGTAGTGGAGTGTAGTGTAATGTAGTATAGTTTAATGGTGGTTGTGCTACAAAACCCTCACTTTTTGCCCACTTTTGGCAATGTGCAGAATCCCTTGCGCCTTCCACGGAAAACGACATCTGAATGTCAAAAAGTGCTCCGAACCCGTGAGTTTTTTTACAGTTTTGACTTCGAAATGTGCTTCGCGCCAAAACAGCGTGCACCTTCTCAACATCTGAACTTCCACAAGTGCTCTGAACGTGGTGTGCTTTGTACATTTTGACTTCAAAATGTGCTTCGCGCCACAACGGCGTACACTTTTTCGACATCTCAACTTCCAAAAGTGGTCCGGACGTGGTGTGTAATTATTGTGCATTTTGACTTCGAAATGGGCTTCGCGCCACAACGGCGTGCACTTTTTCAACATCTCAACTTCCAAGAGTGGTATGAGAATGGTGTGTTTTGTACATGTTGACTTCGAAATGTGCTTCGCGCCACAACAGCGTGCACTTTTTCGTCATCTCAACTTCCAAAAGTGCTCCGAAGCTGAGGTGCTTTGTACATTTTGACTTCGAAATGTGCTTCGCGCCGCAACGGCGTGCAATTTTTCATCTCTCATCTGGCCAGATTGCTCCGCACCCGCCGTTTTAGCGAGCCTACTTTTCGACCCTCCGGAGCCACAAATCATTGCAAAAGCACAGTGTTACTCGACTTTCCTACCTTTTCGCGCACCTGGATCTTCTTTCTTCTGACTCTTTCTCTTCTCTGATCTTCTCTCTTCTTCTCTTCTCTTCTCTGACTCTTCCCACCTCTGCTTTTCCATCTGTCCATATTGTCGGAAATTTGACTTCTAAACTTCCTTCGATGACCCGAGTCAGTACTTCTATGGCGCAAATTCCCCTTTTCAATTGTTTTCAATCCTGTTCAGTCTTTGTCGATATCTTTTTCCATAACGTCCTTATGGTGATGAATCCCATCGCCTCGCGTTTCAAATGTTTCAAGAGTATAGCAGCATGTCCTCCTTCAATCATCCTTAAAATCTCCCCCAAGTATATCTCAATAGATCCCCCAAAATCCCCCAAATCTATCCAAATCTGTCATCAATATCATCAATATCCAGTTTCTCCATGGTTTCCCCATTGTTTCTCCATCGGATCTCCTCCGCAGCTCCCGGACGTCTGGATCGACCTCCATGGACACAGCGCTGCCAGCGGTACCAGTGGTCTGTCTGGCCCCAACGGTGGTCTGTCGGTGTCCCTGGGCGCGGATGGAGAAATCTCCGGAATGGCTGAAGATGGCTGAAGTGTGGCTTGAATCAACAAAATTGATGATTGAAAATGATGGAACATGATGGAAAATAATGAAACATGTCTTGAGATACAAATTGACATACAGATCATAGAGTACATGATACTGCGAGAAGATGCTCTGCTGCCTGAGTGGGAGAAGTCCCTGAAGAGCAATCTCTGTCCCATGTGCTATGGCATGTGTTTATTTAAAAATTGTTTTGCATGGAGTTGCAAACTGCCACTTGATGTCCAGTGACCAATGCACCAAGAGCTTTCCAGGCAGGCTACAAGAAAGCGGTGGGTGTACATCTATATAATGATTTTTAATGTGCTTCACAGGGAGCATCTTACTTTACATGTCATCGGAAAAAAGTCACATCTCTCGCTCATGCGCACTATGAGGGGGAAGCAAAGATCCTCCTTTGGTGACTATGGTGTTTTTCTTAACTTCCTTGTGGCAAATGGTCCTTGGTCACCCCACAGGAGGAGCTGCCATTGCTGGCCACAGTCACACTGGTGTTGTTGTCTTCAGCTGTTGGGCTTGGAAATTCAACGTAAGTCTGAACATGCGCTGATTATTCTGTAGAGAAAGGGCAAACAGGGGCAAACTGTTTATGCTCGCATATGGCAGCCAAAATCAGGCAGGAAATTGCAACTCAACGGCAAACCAACTTTCCTTTAAGGACCTGTTTTGCAGTACCAGCAATCAAGTTGACAAAACCGTTGGCAAACCACTTGTCATGATCAGGCTGAGTGCTGAGTGGCAAACTTCTCGAGGTCAAATGTTGGACTGTTCTACTTTGTGCGTCTATGCTCTACTAAACTTTACTAAACCCCCACAGCGCTGCACAAAACGCTTTAGTGCGCTGCTATTCCGACACTGCTATGCATCCCTGTGGACTGCCAAATACTGCCATATGCAGCAAAGCTCAGCATAGACAGTTGACATCAGTTGACATTACATCAGCATTGGAAAGGGTGGCAACAAGTTGAACCTTCCACCATGGTCAGGTGGTAAGCTCGAACTTAGCCACTATGGCATACCTGGATCCCATGATTCGTTGGCTTTTCGAACTGACTTGTCGCATCTTGTTCCTATCACTGGGATCCTCTGCTGCCGTTGGAACATTGGCGGCTTCTAGACATTTCTTGGTGTCATTTTGATATTTTGATTGTGATTGCAACATTCATATATGATACACAAAATGTCACACCATGTCACACCTATCGAAAGGTACTCTGCTAGAGTCAAACAAAAAACTGGACACCGCTGTCCTTCTTGAGATTCGAAGCGATCCGACCCGATCTTCAGGTCTGATTGTACATCACTCTGGAATTGATCTGATGTTATCGATATTGAAGTCTGGACAATGCAATGCTCCGGAATCAAGTCTAGTTGGAGAATGTTGGAGAGTTGAAAACTGTTCAAAACATAGAATTTTGTTTGAACGAACTTGACTATAACATAATCTGCTATCATAGCAAACATCACATCCACACTAGGCTTATGCTGTGAAGTTTCTGGATACGCACCTTCCGGCTGCTATTTAACAGCATGCGAAATCAAATAGGATCAGTACTTCCGTTTGGCCCAAAGCAAAGCACAACTTCAAACATCTTGAAACTAAGGCCACTACAGCCTGAACTACTCACCACACGCACAAGAGTGCCATTCGATCCTGCCATGGGCTCTCTGGCGTGAACATCGTGAACTTGGCTCTTGCAACTATGGATGGCAAATCTTTGCAAAGAGGAAGAATCCTCGGCAAACTGTCTTTGGTGGTTGTTAAACAAACATAATCAAACACTAGGAGAACGCCGAAAACCTTCACCACTGAAGACACACACCGGCCAAGCGGCCAAGTCCTTTTGCCCTCCTATCATGGTGCTGGTTTCTCTGAGTCTGCAGATTTGGCATGATCCATACCTACACCGTTCTACAGCATATAGATTATAGATCATTATGTCTATCGGAGTGACATCATGATTCATCATGTAAAAATATGTACTTAATAAGATTACGAAATGATACAACACTAATATGTTTGCCACCTCCAACACACAATTCATTTCCACTCTATCACATGATATCATGTTGTATCGCCCAGGGGAGGCCGCCGGTTTGTCCTCCATTGGGTCATCGTCGGCGATGGTTTGTCAACACACTGGAAGCCTCAGGCGCAATTCAATGTCCGGTAGGGGCAACTAGAAAACTATAATACTGCATCATATTATATTGCATCATCAAATGTTCTGCAAGTACCCATGAACAATCCTAAACGATCCTAAACGATCCTAAACGATCCTAAACGTCCAGTTCCCACATTGGTTGTCCAATTTCAAAATGCATGGCCAGCCCTCTCCAACTGCGAGTCTGAGGACGATGCAGGTAGCCTTACTGCTCTATACCGCACGTAGGGCGAATCCTCCCCAAAGACTGGCAATCCATTTGCGGTTCTTGAGACTGCTTAAGGTTGAAGATCCAACCCAATATGAAACATTATGAAACTATGATAATTACGTGTATAAAAATATGATAACAATATATGCATATTATTGCAAGCACATCTGTTGAGCAGAACATCGAGCAAACGCATTATGTCCGCCAAATATCGCCAAATCATGTACGCAGTGGGAAAGCAGTCGTCAATCAGCCCTCTTACATCCTCTTACTAATGTCTGCCGAATTTCAGTCAACAGGGGACTGAGTCTAGTCGTTCACACTACTCCGGAAATTGCGCAATGACATGACAGTATTTCCAAATATGGATGTCTGAAAATGGGGCAACAACCTTAAACAAATCTTAAACAACTATTTTAACGGGGGAAGTATGGGAAAGCAATGATGAATGATGAACGGTTGGATTTTGGAGACCTAATCGTTGACCAAAACTCTCAACCAGTCCGGAGGAGGTGCACTTCGCTGCCTCAGTACGAGTTGATCGAAGATAAATCCCCCCTGCGGAGGTGAAGCTTCCAGCCACTACAGTTCAGACTTCTTAAATCCTCTAGGATGCCATTTTCGTTGATGAATTTAATATGTTTTCTTTATGATTTGCAGATATGTTTTTAGTGTTCTTGTTTAAATGGTGTTCCATAAGAAAATGGACAATTTTTTTATGGTTTTGGATATGGTCTTGAATATTGTTTTGATATTGTTTTGGATTATTTTGGGTATGTTTTGAAATTGGTGTCCCTTTCCAAGAAGCTTTTCTCACCCTAGAATCTGATTTTTAGCAAATTGTATCAAAATCGTTAAAAAATCGTAAATGGCATCAAGGTACCCAGCAGAATCTGTTTTTTAGCCAAAAACTCGAGAAATTTATGTTTATTTTTTCAATTTGAACCGAATTTGGCAGTGTTGCCCTTTCCAAGAAGCCTTGCCAGCATTTTCCAGCCCTTAACCATAAACCATTTAAAAAACGTGTAAAAACCATCAAAAAACATATCCAACACCATTAAAAAACATATCCAAAACCATACCCGAAACGGTAAAGAAACATATTCATAAGTTTTTTTTTTCCAATCGTACCCAAAACCATATCGAAATCCATATCCACAATTTGAACCCATTAAAAAAAACACAGAGGGAATCATGAAACCATTAAAGAAATATTTTGAACACCCTTCATCCAAGAGACTTAGAAACTCTGACCACTACACTCACTACAGCAAGAGTAAAACATGTAAAATCACTGCTATGATTCATAAGACTCTATAATCTATATAATATATCATATAGCATATATATCAGGACACTCTTGAAATACAGCAATACTAGCTGCGACATGCTGCAACAAAGTATAGGATCTGATCTCTTTTCGAGTTGACACTCTAAGTTCCCAACAACGGAACTGGAGGGGGCGATACCTTCCGATTGGGCGTTCACTGCCAAGTTGTTGTTGTTTCAAAGATCAGCGCTTTAAGCCAGGACCCTTTTCAATGACGAATTGAAACATGCATTACAATTGTGATGCACTATAGACAGTGGAAATCTGTGGAACACACACAAATCTAGACAATTATATCTAATCAATTATATAATATAATATATAATTGTAATATGCCTTGAAGCGCTGATCTGCGATTGGTAGCTCCACTTGGCTTGGTCAATGCGCGGCGCACTGCTCGTGCTGCTTGTACCACTCGGACATTGCGAGGTGGACTGAGCACAGCATTTTGGCTTCAGACTGCGGTCAGGACTTGATGCATCTTTTGGGTTTTTCAGTTGCTTCAAATCAAACTGTTCAAAGCAGCTTATTGCACAGGCCACAACTTTTCAAAGCAGGGTCAAATTTTAAACATATTTAAACTATTCTAAACTATCATGTTCCAGCCGATACATATCTTACATTCGTGCACTGCAAAACATCTGCTTGTACCCACTGTACCATTTCTCTCCATTTCATGAAACCCCGAGGCCAGCACACATAGCCAGCAGGCCTCGCGGAAGAGAAATGGAGATGTTGAATGATGTTGATACGCTATAACTAATTACGTTTGAAATGTGTATCCTTAACTTGTTCGTGAGCTTCTGAATGAGCACCGTTGAAACATTTTGAAACAAAATATAATTATATGACATTATATGATATATCAATATAAATATAATATAATATATGGGTTTGCTTTGCATTTTTTTACTCAATATATTCAATATATATATATATATTCAATATTATCGTTGAACGGCGTCAGGAAAATCAGTAACCTGCGACTTGGGATCTGGCACCAGAATTGCAAATTAAGCCCAGTGCGGGGTGGTTGCAACTTTGACCTCAAAGGGACTCGTAGATCTGTCAATGAGATGTTGGACAGTTAGAGAAAACGTCTTGAACACAGCATATACCCAAAAAGTCCGTAAATTGGAAACCAATCCCTGAGCAGTATAGTATCTAGGAATCTAGGAGCTTCCTGGCTGGATCCATCAGTCACCAAATCAAGCTCTTTTCAAGCATCAGAAACATCCAGAAACCAATCTTAAGGCCTGGGCCACAGCAGAGTTTCCCAACATTAGACCAGCTTCAACAGGGACCATCGGGACAGACCTGGCAGTTTCGCGATGTCGTTTGAAAATTTGCTCAACTGTTCTCATCCATATTCTATGTTCTTCCAACGCATTTTGAGAAGGAACCTGCTTCTGTTGTCTGTCCGATAATGCAATAAAAGTGTCGACATTATTATATATAATATAAAATGATATATATATATGTAAAGAGATACATCAAATAATATATATATAATTCAATAATATATATAATATATATAATACATTATTATACACTGTACTACAATGTACTACATACAATATGTCTGATCAACATTGTTAGAAATTCTGTTGTTCCAAAGCAAGGGAAAATAAACAAGGGTGTAATTGGACTTCCAAGTGGACAGCCTGTGTTGCAAGGCCCTCAGATGCCCGCAGTATATCGTGCCACATGTGCCAATGACCTGCTTAGCTGCTATGGAATTTGCCCCGCACTACGCAATGACCCAAAGCAAACATGTGCAAACATATGCAGAATAATGATACATATTGGAATATCATCGCATTGATTTGCACATATTTGCAACCGATTTAACATGATTTAACATGATTTAACAACATGTCGTAATTGAATGCGATTGATGTATATTGATGTAGTTGGAGTCCATGTTACCCCGCGTGTAGCTTGCAGCCTTGATCTCACGATGCGATTGACCACTTGAGGCGATGTCGGAAGAGGCCCCGTGATCTGCACGTGGCAGTGGCAGTGGGCTCAGTGGGCTCAGTGGGCTCTGATCTGAAAAAAACGATGCAAATCTGATGTGAAAAATCTATGGCAAATCTGATGGCAAATCTGCTTTGTGAAAAAAATACGTCATCGTAGATCTATCATGATCTATCTGCTCTTTGCTCTCTCATGATCTCTCATGCCATATGAAGTGCAGCTTGACAATTCATGAATCTGTTCATATCTTTTCCATCTCCATGGCAATCGTTTCATTGCAAACACATTGCTCATTGCACATGAAAAGTTCCACGCTGAAGCTGTCGTGAGACGGCTAAGGCCTGGCGCTGCACCTGCGCAGTTAACACCTTCGCTCAAAAGTGGAAGCATCGCAAATATCGCAGCCAATTGCAGCAAAAGCATAGTCTTTTGGCAAAACTTTGGCGAGGTCGGAAGCGATAGGCAAAAGCATCTCAACTATCTTAACTGCAATTTCATGACATTTCTTGTTGAACAAGCATGACTGCAAAAGTTTGCTGCCCTTCGGTGTGCCTCTCTGGAAGGGGGTGCCGGACTTGCAACTGGCCTCAGCATGCTTTCTCGCTGATGATTAAAGCACCAAATGCAACCATGTCGTCATTTCTTTGAATCAGAACAAATTAAACTGATTCGCCGGTCTGATCGGCAGAATGATACGGTATATATGAAACTAACATATATAATGTATCATCGTAGTCGAAAAGCAAAGGACTCGGTCTGGATGCGCTCCACAATTCCTGTGAGTTCTGGACGAGACAACCACTCTGGGAGCCACCTTGGAACCATAGCACAGCCAACATCTGCCAGGTCTACTGAAATCATGATCGATTGATTCATTGATCCTGGAGAGACTCTGAAAGTCTTTAAAACCTTTAAATGTCTTTAAAAAGCAACGGCTGTGGCAGGCTGTGGCAAAAAACAGGTGACCGAGCTGTCGCACCCAAGAGTTGGTGGCCACCGGGACGTAGGAGTTCTGCGGAGTGGTTGTGATTGAATTCGGCACCTGGAAAACGTTGCAAACGGCCAAGTCTGTTGACTTGTGTCCATAAAATAGTGCTGTTGAGCTTTTGTTGAACAGCAGCTGCCCACAACAGAAACTGCCGGTGTTTTTGTTTGTTGGATTCCACTGTTCCACTGGTTGCTTTCGGCGCTGTGCCTGTCCACTGCCTTGCACCTGCGCTGAAATCTCTCAGTCGGATGAGATGGATGAGTCGAATCCCTCCGAGTCTTCATAGTGGTTATTCTCAGCAAAAGTATAATTTTCATAATATAATTTCTATAATGACTCATAATGACGGTTCAATGATTCATAGTGTATTTTCTGATGTGTTTACATGATTTATACATGTTATGCCATGACAATCATCAACTGTGATTACATTGTGATTACATGTTCTTGTCGTTTTCCACGGTTTTCCCATGGTAGCTGAATCACCTTTTGACCTTTTGGCAGTCCAACCGAACCCATCAACCCCCACACCTGCAAACGGAAGCTTCTCGGTGACCTCAAGAGGCTACGTTTATCACCAGAAAAAAAAAACAAAAACACATATCATCTTGATTTGTCAATTGATTCACCATGATCCATGTTTTACCATGATTTTTCAGGGTGTTTCAGGGTGTTTTGCTTCGATCGGTTTAGTGAACCGCTGCAACGCTCTGGTCCCTGAGCTTGGCGCATGGATCCTTTGCCATCCTACATCCACAACTTGACAAACTGGACAAATTTGTGTGTGTGTGTCGCAAAAAAAAAAGGTTCACCATGCAAAAATGCTCAAAAATATAGAACATTATTGAATATTATATACAATAGTTATCATAATATTATATATTATTGACTATTGACAATGATTACGAGTACCTGTTTGTCAAATAGTTTATCGAGTTTGCTAAGCCTGGCAGTGACGGCATGGGCGGCGTAGAAACCCGGTCCTGACTCTCCTGACCGAAGCGCTGGGCCAACTCCTCCAGGCATTTCTTCATGATCTCCACCTCCTGACGAAGCAGGACGTCCACCAGTGGCTATTGCATGCTATTGCTAGGCTGAAAATGCTGCTAGTAGATCTAGAATACGTAGAACATATCTAAACTCCATTAAGCTCCCAAGAAAACATATCGTTTTTTGTGGGCTATCGCTACACATGGTACATTTATAAAGATAGAAGAGAAACGGAAAAGGAAAAGAAGAGGAAAGGAACAGGAAAGAAAGAGCAAAGAGGGAAAGAAAAAGGAAAAGAGGAAGAAGGAATCAGCGTTTCGCATTCCCGAAGAGGCAAGGAAGCAGAAAGGAAAGAAGGAACATGTCTATCTGTGGTCGGTGTCTACTTTTCGAACGCATGGGTATCGCTAAAGTATCGCTAAAGTATCGCTAGGACCGCTAGGAGTATCGCTAATATCGACTCTTGCACATACCCAACTTTGTATGAAACAGCTTCAAATGTGGACATTACTCACGATTATAGGTATCGCTTTTAGGGGGGGCCCATGGGGGCCTATTGCTACACAGTGTTTGGTGCACTTTCCAGACACAAGAGAGCCCTCTTTTTAAATGGTTTACCAGAGTCTTGACCGCTTATTTATCTCTTTGTTCCTATTATGTTGCAACTACAGCTAGCATTTAATACTCCAAATCTTTCTGCCCGCAGAGGAAACCCAGTCCGGACCCAAGCACCTGCAAGACGTCATCAAGCCGATGTAAATTTGCCTGTCCAGTGATGCCATAATTCATAAATCAGTGTACATCAGCATTCATCTTTGGCTTCCTAGCTGGGGTGTCCTGCACTCGCAAGAAAGTATGAAGCGGGCCAACATCATTGGGTGTGATACAATCTCGAACTGAAAGAACTACTTGACATATCTTGACATGGCAAACATGTTTGCAACTATCCGAAACAAAACCACGGACGAAACTGCATTAAAACTGAAAAACAAACTGAACATCTCTGTTCTCGTGGCCCATTCATCTCCCTGATAGCCTCTGCATCCCTTGCACCGCTTCTTGCCTTGTGGGATGTCAAACAGTGAGGCTTAATAAATCGTGTCACAAACATCATATCATATATTGTCTGAGAATATTGGGAGGATGGCCATCCCCCTTCATTCGTAATTCATTCTCACAGGTATCATAGAACATTCTGAAATCACTCTTGAACCCAATACAATAGTACAATAGCACATTAGTACAGTATATATCAGTATATCGTAATTTGTTGCCTGTCACCAGGGGTGTTCTAATCATCAGGGAACCAGCTACATCCGAACCAACAGCTAGTGGTAACACTCGAACCAGCTACGGCTGTGGCCTTAGGATCAAGAAGGCGAAGCCTCGGCGATCCCATTATTCTCACACCAGCAGCCAGTTTGAACATGCTCATCATGGCTGAAGAAAGCAGCAAAAAAAACATGATACTAAATATATCTAAATATGATGTGTCTGGAAACCAATCAAAATTGCATGCAGGCCAACAAGATCCTTCATGGTGGCCATTCAATTGTGTCTGCCCTTCTTTCTCAAAGCTGTTGACATTTCCATACAATTCCGATACACATGAAGGACAAGGATTTCTAGCTGGCTGATACTATCTGATACTGATACTCATGAATTTACTATCTGATACTGATGAATATGAATTTCAGTCAAGAAACTTTTCCTCTACATGATTGAAACGTTGATCCAAGTCCGCCAAATTGGCCACCGAAGTGTCTGCCACTCTACGCGCCACTGCGTCCAACTCCTGCAATTTGGGCAACCGTCACAGGCAGCTGGGTTTCGGCTTCGCAATGACTACAGTAGTAGATGGATCACAAATTCAATGAACAGGTCTGTGCGTCCAGTTGTTGCATGTTGTTGCTGAATAATTTCTGTATTTATAGCAACATATCAGAACATATCCTCATCTATCTTCAATTGTCTCACTAAACCCAACAGCCACTCTATGTACTATATGTATAAGATACTCTGAGCTTCTAACCATAATGTTGACAACCCTGCAAGTGAAGTGGTCTCGCATCAAGAGAACACACAATTATTATTGTTGTTATTACTATTTTATTATGTATATATATATAACATATGTATCATTATGTACTACTATTATTACGATGATGCGGAGGAGGAGGACGACGACGATGATGATCGGGAGACAACCATGATAATGATGACGATGACATACGATGACCGTGATGAACATGATAACAATGATGATGACGGTGCCCAGGACCAGGATTCTAACAGGTTCTCCCCCAACATTTGCTGGTTTATCCAGCCTGCTCAACAAGCCAACACCATGTCTTGCAATGAGGTAGAACCCACAACAAAAAAGGTATGTGCAGCTAGATGATGCTAGATGTACCAATGCACCTGTTTCATCTTCTGCATTTCTGCGCGGACCTGCAGTTCGATGGGTTGGAAATGGTTGGAACATGCTGGAATCTTGATGACTTAGCAGCTCATCAGGTTAGCAATGCTGACGTGCCTTGATCAAGAATGTGATTCTAAAGCCTCTCCCTTGTTGAGGAGGCAGTGACAAAACATGACAAAATGTCCAAGATTCTTTGGTCACTTCAGAGATCAGTTCTTTCGTGAAATGATTCTTGGCTGAGACTCCGAGGGGCCTCCACCTTCGCCTGCATATTCCTTAGAGGAAGCCAGAGATGGAGCAGCTTCTGCCTGTTGGTATTGCTTTCTTTAGCCATTTGCTTTTCAAATGAAGTTCAAATGCTTTCCAATCTCTGTTTCAGCATCTTTGCTAAAACTGGTGATCTTACTGAAATTGCACACCACTGTCCCTTGCAGAATGACTTCAGCCACTTCATGCTTTATGTTTTTCTTGAGAGATGACCTGCCGCCAAGGATGACAAATTTGCTTTCAAGCCTAATTAAAGGTGAACGTATTGCTGCTGCTACAATGAACAAAGTGCCGCAAGTCTTCAACTTCCCCTGCTTCTCGAGATGTCTCAACTGAACTTGTCCACTGGATTGATGTGGTTTAGTCATGTCTAGTCTAGGGCAATGACATGCAATGACCATACTCTTCACACAACACCGATTCATGAATAAAAAGGATCAACGTTTTCTCATGTTTTCTCGGCAAGTTGCTCTGTTCGCAATGTTCTCAGAGCACTGCTGCACTCGCCTGTTCCCTCCTGTGGAAACGACTCATCGCTCATCCGGGAGGTTGTTCTTTTCTGATGGGATTGCCACTATAAAATTGGGAAAACTTTGACATCTCAAAACCCTGTCCTTCAGACCTTCAAAGGCCGGCTTGGCCTCATCGCCAGAGCTTGTGCTCACATGGCACTTTTCCATTGCGGATATTCCTCAGCGGCTTTTCTTCGTCGATCGCGACGAAAGCAAAATATATCAACCTAAATCATTCCTTATCGATGTTGACAGCCAACCTCTCTTCTGCAACCAAACCACTCTCCTCAACTTCATGAATGCGGAGAGATTGGCGATAAGCCTCAACCAAAATCAGAGTATGGCCTTGAGGTTGACAACAAGCAAGCAAGTCCAGTAGCAAGCAGAGTCCAATAACAAGAAGTAACAAGCAGAGGAAGTGATTGTGACATCCCAATACATCCCAGGGATTCTCATTGCCCATCCACGTTTGGACCAAATGATCCAAATGATCCAAATGATCCAGATGATCCAGATGATCCAAATGGACGTGTTCGATTCGAATCGTTTCACTTCCATGCGCTCCCGACGCCATTAGCCTCGTCCGACCTCGCGCGACCAAACTCCTCACGGAGGGTCTTCACTTCCTTTTGAAAGAGCGAAACAACGTCAAAGCGAACTTCTGCAATGGCCTGTCGAGGCGTCAGCTTGAGGCTCAGCTTCAGGCTTATCTTGTAACCATTCCAGCCGTGCTGCCACTAAATGCCGTTCTGGTGAACGTGGCAGCCAACATAAGTCATGCCTTTTCTCTTCAACATTCACGTAAAGACCTACTCACGCCGAGGTGTATACTGTGGCATATTTCTATGTGAAATGCGAAGAGATTGTATCACTGTTACAGCTTAGGCTTATACTTGTTCACTGAATTCACAATTGATCAGTCAGATTGTTTCACACTTGCTTATAGAGTCCATGCTGTGCCTCTGAGAAAAAAGTTGTCCCTCCCAGAAAATTATTTGCTGACATCCTCAGAATCTGGGCACAGCATCGCGCCTGCTTGACTGCACTGTGTTCCAACTCGCTGAGGCGTCGCTTCTTCTGGCGCTCCTCTAGGGACTCCTTGAGCTCAGTGCGAACCTGCTCAATCTCTTGGTTCACATATGCCTTGGTTCACACCCTGGTGCCCATGTCTTGATTTACATCTCGGAACATGTGAGAACCATGAGAACCTCTGGACTCTGGAGCAAAAGAAAGGATAAAAAACAAAATGCAATCACATGAAACAAAGAGAACCAAAAATAAACATAACAATCAATCTTAATCATAAAATCATTCCAAAAACCTATGGTCATACCATGTCTCAAAAACCAAGCGCGTGAACACAGCACAATCCTAGGGTCCTGGTGAGCTGAATACTTGGGAATCCAACACAGTCTGAAGGACGGCATGGTGTTGAAATGTCAACATGTTCAGGACCAAGGCCACGATTTCCGAAGAGGAAGACTCCAAACTGCTCAAGTGTTAACTAAACAGCAGAGATCAGGTCCTTGCACCTTTCAATCACCTTTTCGCCAGGAGACTTCCATCTGTTGTGGGAGGGACTGGAGGTTCTCCACACATTTTTGTACCTGGGCTTGGGGGTTCAATGGTTCAAGCTGGTGGTCACTATGCACACGTCACGTCTGGCCCGTTGTAGATGTTGTAGGCACAAGAATCGCCGTCTGTAAAGAATAGATAGAATGGGAAGAAAACTCTCAATGAATGGCTGAGAAAAACACAGAAGAACCTGTCCAGCCTATAAAAGGAACACAACAACTTGTGTAATCCATATATATATAATATATATAATATATATATATAATATATATATAATATAATATATATATAATATATATAATATATATAATATATATAATATATATATAACATACATGAATCGTCGTTAATCCATGCGGGGCACCGAGTTGAAACCACGTTCCATGGCCTCAACCGAGGAGTGCTTTCGGCAGGCCGGTCCAGGATTTCATAATATTTCATGGTTCAATTTGCAGGATGATCAGGACGGAGTTCTTGAACTCCACTGTCTTTGGAGAGCCACAGAAACCAAGTACAAACGTGTGAGACTCTTGGAGTATCAAGGCTATCCAAGACTCAGTTTCTGATTGTTGTCACCAAAAAACAGTGGCAGGGATAGAGGTTCAAGGTTCTGGATGTGGTTCTAACCCGACTTTATTCAAATTAAAGTCAATTCCTTCAAGCTCCCCTTTTTTGTGGGGTCAACTTCCCGGTCAAGTCTCCCACTCTCCCACTCTCCGGTGGCCTCCAAACGGGTTCGCGTCTTTATCTCCGAATCCAAATGCAATGACAGCGCTTCGGACATCTTTGGATTGGTCGTGTCCGCATTGCCAATCCGGCAGGCAGCCATGCGCTGACGAGCTGCCCAGAACTCCTGACTCACTCAATCTTCCGGATTCCTGGACGATGATATATTGACTATATCGATTTATATATCTGCTGTAAGGAACAAAATCGAATTTATTTTATATAATGGGTGTACACTAATCGCAGCTTGAAAGGGCAAACTCAAGCTTGAACGCGTAACTTGCATCATTGAGTTTGCCTGTACAATTCACAAAAGCCAAAGCCTGCTGCTGATGACCAGTGTCTTCCAAATACCTGAGCGCGGAAGAGCTGCAAGGAAAGTAGAACTCAAGTCGAAAAGCCGAGAAAACCCCACAAACTACACCATGCAGGTTCAAAACAAACATTTATGAATACAGTATATGTATTCCCCTGAAGTGAAGAGTTGGTAAACAAAATGTAAAAATGTTGATGACAAGAATACTGCGTCACAATGAGTGTCCGTGTCTCTGCATGAAACACAAAAGGCTGCTAGGTCTGTGACTGCCTATCCACTGGCATCTCCTCTACCTTCTCATTTCACCAAACTGACCCAAATCATCCCAAACCATACTGATCTATTATTCTAGATTCTAAACTATAATCTGAACATTACTGAACCATAAGAACCATAACATACCATAACCATACCATAACCATACCATAACCATAACACAATCTACATCTGGAATCTCCACCCAGCCGCTTTCCATCCGCCAGGACACGTCCGGGCATCCGCGATGGCACGGCCCACCTCGCGTCGGACCATGGCTTCAGCTCGTTTGGCATCTGCCACCAGGCGCCGCAGCTGTGCCTCACGGAGCCGGGTGTGACATGTTTTGAAAGAAAAAAGAGGAAACAAAAATGAAAAGAGGGAAAAGAACAACTAGTGCCGCTTTGTATCATTTCATATGATAGCAATATGTAGAACATTGTAGAACTAGTAAGTATTCATCTGTGATTAAGTTATACTTATAATATCTTATGATATGTTTTGTCCGCTGGGTTGCAATGGTTGCCCAAGGATCCGAAATCAATACCAGGCCGCCAGGCAAACTACACGATGATCTGCATGCATTTTTTTTGCTGAGCTCAGACCTTTTCATCATGCTTGCTCAATGAGAATGTTAAAAGTAGACTTGGCACAGCGAAAAGAGCACCATAGAGGATATATAAGTACATGTTCCAAGCTGGTGCCCCAGGGGCTGTTGGGTCCAGCAACTTGTAGACTGTGGCGAAAGCTACCGGCCCCAAAGCACCTGCCATCTGGGTGACGAGTCCCAGGGCAGTTTGTAGCATGCCCTGCTGACCTCCAGAAGCAGCTTTGCCCACGATCCCAGCGACCACAGCTGAGCCCATGATAGCTGGACCGGAAAGCACCACGCTGTTGGTGTAGATTTGCCACGGTTTGTTGGAAAGCATTTGTAGGATGTTGGACAGCACGGCCGCGGTTGTGCTGACAGCCATCAATCCTGCTTGACCAAAGATCCGCAAAAGGACTTTCACGCCAAGAAAAAGCCACAAGACTTGGGAGACTTGCTCCACGAGTCCGCCAGTGTAAGTGTTTTGCCGCGTCCATGCCATGTGACTCTGAAGGAATCTTCCAAAGAGTGTGTAGTAGCCGGCCCAATGAAATGCATTGATGACACCTATTGCAGTGAGTTTTTCAACGACGGGGCTCTGAAGGAGCAGTTGCAAAGCTGCTGTCGGCGTCAACGAGGACCAAGAGAACGGCACCCGTTTCTCTTCTGGAAGAGATTCCGGCAAAAGGAAAATTGCAATCAACATTGTGGTCACACCACGTCCCAGAAATTCAACAAGTAGCGCCATTTTCAAGGTCAAGAAACTTCCAATGGCAGTACCAAGAGCAGCGCAAATGATACATGAACCCTCAACCATGCTCATTGCGTATACAATGCTTGGTGCATGATCGAGTCGGTCAATATACCAAGCAAAAGGCACAGACCCCCAAGGGATCATTGCAAAGAAACTGAGACCAAAGTCAATCCATATTGGAATGGGAAACCATGCCACGGCTGCTGTGCCTGCGCAATGAATGAACAAACAGGTACGAATCACTAACACCGCTGGCCTTCTGCCATAGGCATCACTGAAAGCACCCAAGGCAGGTCCTACAATGAATTGAACAAAGGGTAGCGCAAAGCCTCTGATGATTGCGAGGTGCAATACCTTCATGATAGACTGTGCACATGGTGCTTCTGCCATTTGTACGGAACAGTCAATCTGTGAATGAGATTGCTGACGTGCAAAATAGTTCAAGTACAAGTACTCAATGCTTGGAGCTCCAAGGGCAAAAGAGAAGATTCCAAGCATGTGAATCAGCCACATCGGTCCAATTCTTTCAGCAATGTATGCGAAGCTCTTTGGCTCTTCTTGCTTCTCTTGCAGGATCTCCGACTCCGTGCTGTGTTCGGCAGTTTTGTGCATGATAGCATGGGCAACCAAAAAGGATACAGCATGGGGTAGCAAAATAGCAGTGGCAATTGGAAGAAGCATCGACTTGATTGAGTCTCCCTCAATCCACTGAAATATTGACTCATGGACCTTGGGCATGACGTCTTTCTTGGTGTTTTTCCTCAATTCAGATGCTTCAATAGTGGACTCTCTTGGAAGAAGTCCAGCACTAACCTGCAGCATTCCAACGTGGAGTTCCTCGAGTTCCTCTTCTCGCCCTGTGGGTCCCTTGATGCTCTCGATGTCCGAGAACTGATCCGACTGATCACTTGACATCACTTCGCAAACCGATCCATCACAAGACGCACCGGCCGCGTTGGCCACGTTGGCCACGTTGGCCACGGAGAATCCTGTGCCAAGCACTCCAAGCACCAGCAGAACCAAAGTGCGACCATGTTGCATAGTGACATAAAAGTGACGGTACGAGTAGCTTTGAGCAAGAAAGTACCACTGATGTGAACAATTCATGGCTTCGACGTGGCACACAAATTCCAAGGTATCCTTTTGTTCCATCTATAAGAAGGTGTGTGTTTCTGTCTGCATGTGTGTGTGACTCTTGAATCAGGCTGCTGGCAAAGCTTCTCCAAGCTTTTGCAAACTCTTCCTACATTGATTTTCCTACGCCATGCACCTGATGCTGACACACATCATACCTGTGCACTAAGAAATCATGCCTCGCTGCTTCCACATGTCCACATGACGGAAGGATTCATGACAATTCGATTGTTTTCCTGAAATCTTCTGAGCCTCTGCGTGCTTTGCGTCAAAGACCAACTTGCTGCCCTGCAATCACTACCATCGCCACCCCAAGTTCGAAACATCCAGAATGGCTGAAACTCTCAGAATCCAACATCTCCGTTTTGTCTTGCAACGTGGCTGCGTTGCATGTTGAGAGTGTATTTGCTTGCACAGTGCGAACCGATGTTTGAAGCGTACCGCACATCTCATTTTGCGAAACATACCATTGGATGACAATGAATAACAAAGAAGAGCAACACTCTCGCTGTTTTGTACCAAACCACGAAGACAACAAAAAGAACTGCCTGGCCATCCGCCGTCAACTCAGGCGCACCATTTTGATCCTGGTAGATGCAAACAGCGATCAAACATGAGCAAATTCTACATTTGATCCCAAAGAAAATCGTCAAGGAGTCACTGATCCCACTGCCTCCCCAAAAATCCAAATCCGGAGATTTCAAAAGGAAGAATGGCAGGCTAGACTTCTATTCATGACATTCCACATACCCTACGGTAATCTAATATAGCTTTGGAACATGCCTCGATGATTTACCTATATTAAACATGGTGGCTTTGGTTTTCCATATGTTAAACTGACAAAGAGTATGCATACTTACATACTGTAAGCAGCCGAATCATCAATGCAGATTGACAGCAAGAGGATGCCACACCTACACGGTCGCCAACGGGTATCCCCGACCTCCTGTGTTTCTTCGATGTAAGTCTCGAGCACGGGAGGGTCATTTAAGCAGTTCCCTTCTGGCTCGAAATGTGCCACCTGTGGAGAGGCCGTCCGCAATCAACCAATTGCTCACAATCGTCTGGGGCATGTTTCAGACACTAAAACCGTTAAAGTTAATATATATATATTAGTTAAAACAACATGTTAAAACCCGCCACTCGGGCTTAAAGACAAGTAAAGATAAGTACAGGATGATAAAGGCGCTTGGTCGTTGTGTGTGTGTGCTTCGCATGATGCCGCCTTGCTCAATTTGTCGATGCGTTCGCCTCAGCCCAAACAAACGATCATGGCATGTCTTGATGACCAAAGTTAAAACAACAAATGGACTGAGGAAGTTGAAAATGAGATCATGTTGTTTGCTTCCAAGTCGAAGGTAAGCGGGTGAGCTTCAAGAACTGTCTCACAGAAACCCTCGAGGTTTGCAAAAACATACAAACAATATGTAATGAGTGTAATGTCTACACAGTCTACACATCATTTGTACTGGTGTGCATTAACTATGTGCATGGTGTCCTACGCATTTCACAAAATGTCCAGGGTTGCTCAATCTCTTTCCAAGCGTCGGAGTTCAGCCATCTCAGCCACGCGGAGCATGCGCTCCTGATGGTTTGTTGCAGTAAACCTGTCATCCTCGGAAATCTTCTTTAGAGCTACACCCTGCAGACACTGCTACGAAATGCTACGAATTCTTCATCCCATCCAATTCAAGTGTGTGCTCAGGCAGTTTCCATGAAACAACGCCAAAATATTGCAAAATGCGACAGTTCACCTCTATCCACCTTAAATCGTTTTGTTTGAAAAACCTGGATGAAGAAATAGAAACAAATTATCAAGTTGGATCATGACGATTCTTAAAAATATTTTAAATAGTTTCAAGAGTCCTCATTGACCTCCACTTGTCGCTCTCGTCGTTCGTTTGCAAAGTCCTGAAATGATTCAAGGCTGTTGACAACATCCTGATCATTCTGAAACACTACTGGAGTTCACGTTCACTTGATACTTGAACAGTGGATATTCATGGATATTCTATGATATTCTAACATGAAACTGGTTCTACAACTGAACTACAACCAATTGGCATGAATCATGGCATATTCATGATATATTCATGATCCAATTGATCCAGTTTTCCCAGGCCTTTATCAGGAAACTGAAGAATTCCCAGCCTGCCACAGCCGATCCATCTGCTCGGAGTTGCGATTGATGCGGACATCGAAGTCCCCACGGTCACGCCTCAAACGGTCAACATCGGTCAACCATTGTTGACATATTGCACCGTTGGCTGATCAATATTGTGCGCATTGGTTGATCAATATGGATCAATATGGTCGATGATGGTGATGGTGACTTGATTATGCAACAAATAAATCAAGCACACTTTCTCTGCATTGTACCATACAGTTCTATGACATGGTTGATTGATGTTGATAACCTGTTTTCCGTTCGTGTAAGGCTCTCGACGGAACTTACAATAAAGAACACTTGGTGATGGCCTTATAGTTGCTGTGTTTTCTACAATCCAATGAGCATACAAAAACTGGAGAATCCAAGTGCGAGACTGTCAGGGATACATCACAAATCATCACAATTTGCATTCATTTTAAAGAAACACGTAAAAACAAATCGTAAAAACACGAATTGACTTCCAATGCCAGGTGATGCTAATTGTCTTGATATGTCGTGACTATTCTTGATTGCCGGTTCCATCCGGTTCCATTGACTGTGCAACTTCCACCCCAAGTTGAGCTGATCCCCGCTCCTCGCCATGAGAAACTCTTCTTCCAAAGCTTGAAGCTTGTCTGCGTATGAATCTGGCCGGTAAGCGGATCAACCAGTAGTCAGTATAGATCAGTATAGTATTAGAACGACATTGCATGACCTCATCGTTAACCACCAGTATGCTGGGATGTGAGACTCCTGACTCCTTGTGATATCAGAGCATTGAAAATGGGGAAGAAACAATAAGAATCAATAAGAATCAATAATAAGCAACACAAACCAACATATCCAAACATCATCCTGTCCGAACTGTCCCTTTCTCACTTCTCATTGGCATTGTCCCCTCAGCCCAGCTGAAGCCTGACGGCATGGAAGTCAAGCCTGGCGGATTCCAGCAGGCTGTACTGGAGGGGAAGGGATGGGGGGAACAGCAATCTGATCTTATTTATTCTTATTTAACGTACTGCCAAGACAGGATAGAACCGCATTGAAGGACAGGAAACGTCAAACCTGTTCACATCATCTATAGCTGACAGCGGACCCTTGAGTTCTGAAGGAAACAGACACAATTAAAAAACAATGCTCACAACAGGCGCGAGTGCACACGCGCACACACACACACTTACTTTGCTCTAGGATGATATGATGCGTAATAGGTACAGTATAGGCTTTTTGCAAGTCGCACAAGCTCTTCATGTCAAAACAAACTCTTCTTCCAGTGAAGTCAGAACTAGTGACAACAAAAACAACAACGATCTCAAGAAACATGAACACTAAGAAACACACACACACACGTTTCCTTGCGTATCCATTCAGAGCTGGACGGCTGAAAAAATCCCAACCAATTATATAATAAAACTGGTACAGTAGTAACAAACAATGTCAAGCAATGAATCATGAATGATTTTTCGATGATTCCCTCACAAGGCACCTTCACAGTCATCAGCTGATGCCTCACCTGGCCATGATTCATCCGACACACTTGAAATTTAAACGGGAAAATCATTGAACTAAGCTCAGGATTTTCCCATTGCCATGTTTCAGTACTGGATGGCAATCAAGTCCACGAAGAAACTCAACCAACCCTCAAAACACCAGAGCCAAGGGACCCATCATGTGGCTGCCAGTTATCGTACAGTCCGGAGTTTCGTTTTGAGGGAGAATGTGATACACATGATACAGTATACAGTATAATATATACACGTCTAATAGATGCGTTTCAATTCTTTGACTCTTGACTCACTTTTCCTTTGGGACATGATGCGACTCAGTTAGCAATGATCATCAAATCCGAAAATGCGAAATACATCGAAATACCAAATCCAATCATTGAGATTCTTGCTGACGTTTCATTCATTGAGTCTCCCATGTTTACCCCAGCCTTGTCTCATCCCTGGACTCACGCTTCCAGCAGGTGACGGGCAGGGCGGCATGATCGCTTGGGCGTGCAATGAGGCCAAGGCTCCAGATATTGGAACGCCACGTTGCTATCCTAGGCTTTGGAGATGGTACGACAGTCGTTACAGTCCAAACATTCCACGGCATTCCAGGGACGTTCTTCAGAGCATCTGCTGCAATGTGACACTTTCGAAGCTGAAGGCATGATTCTTCAGCCAAAATCGCAGGATCCTGTTGTTCGGGTAATGGATGCCATAAATGAAGCATCTGCACTTTCTTGAGGCAGCTTGAACCGGTCAGGCTACAGTACATCAAAAGCGGTTATAACTGGTGAGCGCTCCCGGACACTACTCTTGGGGAACTCCAGTTGTTGAACCATGACCTAATACCATAACAGCGTGTGCACAAAAAGCACACTACTATCATACAGGACAGGTTCAATAAAAACTCTTGCAAGGATACTAAAAGGATCTAAAAGATTCTAAAAGGACCTTTTCCATTTCAAACACATTCCAAGGATTGAAGGGCACGTGTGCCAAGTGTGCCAATTTTAATATTGAATTTCAATCCGTTTGCATATCTTCCAATCTGCTGCAATCTCTATCACATTCTATGACTCTGTGGGCCTCATACTTTCACGACACTTCATATGGTTTCACACTGTCAGCTGCTGTTTGTTTTTACAAATGAACCGCAAAGAGCAAGCTGCTAGCTGCTAGCTAGCTGCTATAGCTCGCACGTCGATGGAAACGAGCGAATGGATCTGACGATTGCCGACTTCGGATGACTTCATAGTTTGCAAAGCTCTGCTGGCATTTTATCTGGCAAAACAAAACACCTCCAAATACCTAATGCATCCTAATGCATCCTAATGCTAGGACAAACAAACGACTCGTGCCCATTTCTTTGCAGCATGTCAACCAAAGCAGTTGAATACATGATAACACACACACACACATTTTTTCTGGAATGTCTGGTGAACTCCCTTGACAAAGTAAACAGCAAGTACTCTGCATGTCTTGCAAACTGATGCAAACTGTGATCCAGCATAAATCTGCAAACATCATGCAAATTCGTGGTTTAACCAGCGAGATCATGCTTTCCCAAAATCAAGTAGTCAGCAATGATTTGACTTTGAGACAGGTCTTCTGGTCAGCAATGTAAATGTTCTTTACTCTAGAAATCTCAGGCTTTAAGGAGGTCTTCTCGCTTCATGATTCATGGCAAGTACTGTATGATCATCCTTTCTCTGGTCCCTCAAAAGGGATTTGAACCTCTGTAACATGGAGAATCAGTGGAACAAATGCTGGGCCTTGAAGCACTCCAACTCCTAAGCCTTGAAGTGAATGAAGCTGCATGCCAACCCTAGGCCCTATCTCTGCACCAGTCTTAGCTGCCCTCGATTGGAGAGGCAACAGCAAAACACTTGCGTTCGTTGCTGAAATCGAAGAATTTCCACTGCCAAACAAAATTCAAGTTTGATAGATTGAAAATAGAGGAAAATAGAGGATAGGAGATGTAAAGGGCCTACACTCACTCCTCTATAATTTATTCACAAATTTCATATGATTTTTGTATATTTCTGTGACATGTTCTGCTCCGGCTAGACCTGGCATGACCTTGCTGGTTCTGTAGGGGCGGAAAGAGCTCGTGTCCTCCACCCGTGTTCACCCATGGCTTCCAGCGGTCCCTTGGGGATGGCCGAGTGGAAGGCTACAGCTGCCGCAGCTACCTGCAACGCATTGCATGGTCTGACAAGTGACCTCCAAAACAAGATCCGACAAGTGACGTGTCTAACAGATTCTAACAGTCTAAGAAGATTAACAAGTGGATTTGAAACCTCATGAAACCTCTTATCTTTCGCATTGCATCCCACCCAGCAAACGAACCCGCCTAGTCGTCGTGGCATGCCAGGTGCAACAGGTTGAGGGCAGAAGGATTCCTGAGCTGACTCGTCACTGGCCCAAGGTCTGACTTGTGGCCCACTGAAGAATTCATTAAATTCGAATCGCTGTGCTGATTGTAAACTCATGGGCCTTCGAATCATTCAGCCTCCTAAAATTAAATCATATTGAATCCATCAGAAACAAATAAAGGTTTCAAAAACACTAGAGGCGAAGAAAGGTGTTCATCCCTTTTATCCAGGCGATGCTCTCCGCATCTGAGGAAAACCCTTAGGAGCACCGACAATCAGCACTATCCCACGAACTGCTTGCTGGATCCAGGGGAAAGGATACCTCCGCCTGAATTAATTTGCATCAAGACTCTGCAGGCACTTGTGTCATCACCTTAGGCCAACAAACAAGGGGAGCAACAGTTGCAACCGACTGCACTACAAGAACATACAAGAAAATACAAGAAACACTGCATTCCTGGAAGTTGCAGAAAAAATATATGTAGAACATCTTACCTTTTCTCAAAACAACCAATCAAAGTGAAAGCATGTGAAAACGCAAAGCTCAAGTCAACTATTTCTGCCTGTACATTCATCGAAACTGAACAAGAAACCGTTTGGATCTATCTGAAAGCTTCTGCTGTGTAAGGAATTGCAAGGATTGCTGTTGCAAAACGCAATCTTTGCATTTTCCATTTCAAGCTACTGCAGGTGAAGGTGTCCGCATCCGATTCAGAGGAGCTTGCGCCGGATTCACCATGCGGCGATCCACCATGTGAGGAGGGCCAGGGCTCCTGCAAGAACTGAGTGCAACCAGGAACAACAAGGGTTCCTTGCCATTCCTTGCCATTCCTTGCCGCTAGCCTAGTGGATGAGTGGATGAATCTTTGGGAGCAAAATCAAGAAACTCAACTTAGCATATATAATTAATCTGATTCTCAATATCTCTGAAAATGCCATGGCAGTGTGCAAAAACTCCTTGGTATCCGGAAGACTTAGAAGGATAGGCTCTGTGTCCGGATGGGTGGAACATGGTGAAAGGCTCCCCCTATAGCACCAATTTTTTGGAAACACCCTGGACCAAAACACAATGTCATTTACTTTGTTTTTGCAGTACAGAAACCCGCGAACATTTGGGTAACACATGAAAAAAAATGAATGATACACACATTCAATCCAAAACCATTTGGAAGCATCCTTTCATTTCATATGCCTGTTTCAAGATGTTGATGCATCCCTCAACTGAGCATAAGACTCTGCAGGCACTTGTGTCATCACCTTAGGCCAACAAACAAGGGGAGCAACAGTTGCAACCGACTGCACTACAAGAACATACAAGAAAATACAAGAAACACTGCATTCCTGGAAGTTGCAGAAAGAATATAGAACGTCTTACCTTTTCTCAAAACAACCAATCAAAGTGAAAGCATGTGAAAACGCAAAGCTCAAGTCAACTATTTCTGCCTGTACATTCATCGAAACTGAACAAGAAACCGTTTGGATCTATCTGAAAGCTTCTGCTGTGTAAGGAATTGCAAGGATTGCTGTTGCAAAACGCAATCTTTGCATTTTCCATTTCAAGCTACTGCAGGTGAAGGTGTCCGCATCCGATTCAGAGGAGCTTGCGCCGGATTCACCATGCGGCGATCCACCATGTGAGGAGGGCCAGGGCTCCTGCAAGAACTGAGTGCAACCAGGAACAACAAGGGTTCCTTGCCATTCATTGCCAACCTTGCCGCTAGCCTAGTGGATGAGTGGATGAATCTTTGGGAGCAAAATCAAGAAACTCAACTTAGCATATATAATTAATCTGATTCTCAATATCTCTGAAAATGCCATGGCAGTGTGCAAAAACTCCTTGGTATCCGGAAGACTTAGAAGGATAGGCTCTGTGTCCGGATGGGTGGAACATGGTGAAAGGCTCCCCCTATAGCACCAATTTTTTGGAGACACCCTGGACCAAAACACAATGTCATTTACTTTGTTTTTGCAGTACAGAAACCCGCGAACATTTGGGTAAAACATGAGAAAACATGAATGATACACACATTCAATCCAAAACCATTTGGAAGCATCCTTCTCATTCTCAATCAAGTGAATTTAATGCAGCCCTACGTAGCCGAGGGCGAATCCACTCCATAGTGATTTCCTGATCGTTGTTTTTTCATTGCAGTCTATGTGAAATAATATGAACTACAGTTGTATGGCAGTTAATGCAGTTGGCATGAGACTGAGATAAATTGGACATAAACTATATTAACTATATAATCTAAGGATATCGAGAAAAGTCTAAACCATTACGAACTACTGAAACTGCTCCACTCGCCATGGTCCTGCAGCTGCAGTCCACACCACGAGTCATAACTGGAGGGGACGCCATGACACGTGTCATGCCTCAGGGCCGAAGAGGCAGAACAGCTTTCGAGCTTTGCATCAGCTTTGCATTTCTTTTCCTTTCTCTTGTAAGAGGCTCTAGATATTAAATTAATAAATGATACCAATAGAGACTCAATGTTTGGGTTTTCTCCTTTTTCCTCTTCTCTTTCTTGTTCTTCTTTTTCTCCTCTCCTCTTCTTCTTGGTCTTCAGTGAGACACTTTTCATCGGAATTCACTGTGTGAACATTGCGTGAACACTTAGTTCCATGGCAAGGGCCTGAAATCATACAGGTGGATGATTCTTACGTTAATATGCGGATCTCGAGGCCTTGTCTCACAGGTTCAACATTTTGTGAGCCCTCCCCTTCTTTAATTTAAGTTCGCTTTGAAGAAGAAAAACATTAGAACTTGAATTGAGACATATAAAGGAGTTGAAGACTCCAACGCAACATAGTTGACAGAGCAGGGTTTTGGGCTGAGAAAGTGGTCCCCTCTGAGGCGGTTCAATTGACTGTTTAGTGCAACGGACATCAAAAGCATTCCTTACTTCCAGCGGGCAAGACCTCTTGAAAAACGGGAGATCCAAGCTGCTGGTTTCCATATTCTTTTCTACGTTCACCATCTTTGGGCGTCCATCCTGCTTTAGCGCTGTTCCTCGCAAGGGCATTTGGAGGCGGTCAGCCCACCAATGGCTCCTTATGCTTACAGTAACCAGAACAAAAGTTAGGTCAAGAAACACAAACTCATCACTTACTCCAGGCCCTTCTACCGACCAGTGGCAGAATGGTTCTAACGGATTTTGTGTTGGGCAAACCCTGTCTGGGCATGTCCGGGCCATTCCGGGCCTAGATCCTGCAGCACTGGCAGCAGGTGTTCAATGCATTTGCTGTCCTTAGCACGTAGTTCAATTAGCAATCTCACAGCAAACCCTGGGGATCCGGCGTGGGTGTCAAGCTCCGGCCATTGCCAAGTGGTTTCACAGAGCCATTTCGCGCAAGTCTTCTGGAGCTCAGGAAGATCAGTATCCGGATGTATCCGGTATCACAACATGCTGTCGGGGTTTGAAACATGTTATCATGTTTGGCCGGACAACCAATATCTTGCACAATTGTGATTGGATCCCTGTCAGTACCACCAAAGTACCGTCGAAAATCACGCTAACAACTTGCACTAGTTTGTGAGGATTCCGCAAATCATCTTGGAACTTCAAATTTTGAGAATGCATTTGTCATGATATACAATAGCGAGCCTTTATTCCATCTGGCAATACGTGAAAACATCAAGGCTACAAAACCGATTTGTCCCCAGCCCTAGCTTCCTTAAATGCATGACCCAAAACATTGGCAAACTTTGGCAAGGTACAAGTTTGTTGATCAAGGCTTGTAGTTTGTTGCGAAGTGACCTTGGTTCAGAAAGCCGAGTTTGACTGTGGTCAGTTGCATGCGGGGGCGCAAGTTTTAGAAGTCGAGACCGAAGCTCTTTGCCAGTCACTGGGTCTCTGTGCTCTTCCACAACATTCAGCTTCTGCTGCAGGTGGTCCAAGGCCATAGCCTGGCCATGGATCACAACTCGCTAGCCATCTTAGATGGAATGCCATGCAAACAATTCTGGAAAATGATTGACACAATACCAATCAATACCATGACATTCACTTCCATGATTCAACACCTGGAATAAAGTGTGGCGCATGAATTGACATCATCTGATCTAGTGATGACGTTGGAGGCTTCCCATCGCTGCACAATGAGCACGACATCGACGCCAGACTTGTCCAGCTCTCCAGCCCACTCCGGCCTGCGTTTTGATGGCAGCATCTGTAGCAGCCATCTTCTCCTGACGAAGGAGTTTTTGCGGCTGAACATATTGAAATATATTGAAAATTGATCAAATTCAAACAACACCTCAATCCTGAAACACCAAAACACCAAAATAACTTGTGGCTCCACCGAAACCCGAAAGGATCCGAGGGCAAATCCTGGCACAACTTCTCGGCTGCCCTCGTCGCCTCCTGAACTCCACCCTGGCAAACATGCACAGCCCAAGTTCAAATTGTTATAATTTGTTATACGTATCAGTTTGATCAAGGTGATCAAGTCTCAATATGTTTGAACATGTTTGAGCTATCTTCAATACTGTAAGTGAAACACAATGAAGCTATGGCAGCTATGGTACTCAAAATGAAATCCAATTCTCAGGGGTCACATCTCCCAAGTTCATTGTGTGCCTGTGCTTTGCCTTGCAGATTCTGCCACAGTGCTTCGATATCATGGCCCAGTTGGAGCACTGCCTGTGCCAAACATGATTCTGAACGGGGTGATTGGCACCCACCAAGGACCCACGACCAATCCATCATCGACAACTCACCAGTAACTCATTAACCACACCATCCACAGCGCCTGCTGCAAACCGGTGGATGGATTCTTTGTCTCCAGTTCGCCCACCGCAGCCCTGGCCTCCGTACGAGCCTGGCAGGGCCATCCAAAAGGCATCAAAATGCAGAATGCTGGGAATCGTCAAACTTGGCACTTTTAATCAGTTTTCTGGCTGTGGCTATGGAGCTCTCACGGGCCCTCTTTGAATCTGTGCCTCTGCAACAGCTTGGGCCACAATGCTCCGCTCAAATTCCTGAGCTGCATCCAACCAAAGCCAACGACAAGTTCCGTCCAACGGGCGCCCATTTGAAAAGTTCCTGTTCGAAATGTTCGAAATCAAAAGCCTGTCCTGCGTCAAGGCCTTCGTCAGAGTTGTGGAACGTTCAATAGTACGTGCTCGCTCCTCCTTGGAAGTCCCAGACTTTCAGAAACAATTCGGAACAACATCTGCTGAGCTTAAATTGGACGAAGCGTAGAATTACACAGCCAAATAACGACAAACAACATGTTATATCATGTTATATCATGTTATATCATGTTATATCATGTTAAATCATGTTATATCATGTTATCAAAATTCACAAATGATATTCGAATGCCTTCATTTAAAATCGATTGAAACCACGTCCCAAAACCTTCAGTTGGTGCCTCCAGCGTGCCGCTCCATTCCACGCGCAAGCGGTCCATCTTCTCTCGCACGTAGTCCTTCAAAGGGGTCCAATTCAGTGACGGGGTGCGAACCCACATGTATACATTGCAATTCCCCGATATACTAGAATACTACACTGCAAATGCTGAGATATGTTTTTTCTATCTGCAAGAAACATTGGAAAACCCAATTTCAATTATGTCATGATATTTCATACAAGAATCAGAACGAAGATCCACTTCAAATATGTACGAGTACATGTTTAACTGCTTTCATTGGGCAATCAGGAAATGGTTTGAAGTATTTATTTTGACCCTCAAACTACACTGCAGCAAACCAAACTATATACTGATACTGTAATACGTTCCATCTAGAAATCAGATTATTTTCACAATCATCAATGTAGAGACAAGGTCACAAGGTGCAAATTTCAGTGTTTCTGCAACCCCCAGTGTTTGTCATTTTTGGCCCGACCTGCCCCCCCTCGTGCCCGAGGCCCAGTGCTTGTATGGGTGACTTCTATGGCATCGGGTGACTTTGGACTGCACACACTTAATTTCACAAGATTCCTACAAGAGTGTTGACATGATCACCCATCACCACTGACTACCCATTAAAAAAAAAAAACAATCCAATCATGCCAGAGTGTTTCCAATTCTCCAAACAGGTCCACAAACCAAAAAAACAAAATGGAACCCAGACCCTTGGTCTGTTTTATCTGAATCTTATCCGAAATCCTCTGTTTTTTGGCCATCTGGGAATCTGGTGCGCCTGAACTTTGTCGAAACTTGTCGCCTCACCTCCCTCATTGACCTGCCAAAATTTGCAGTAGCATTGCAAACAAAACGCAAGTCGAATAAATCTCCCCACCATCGTGTTGGATCTGGTTAGTAAGTCTTGTTGGCAAACCTTTACCGCTGTCTAAACCAACGGCGAACTCTTCGCCAAAATTCACAACAGGTGTCTTTTCCAATTCTTTTCCCACATCTTACATTCATATATACATATCATATATCCATACAACATCACACAACTACTCTTTCAGACCTGTATAGACATCTTCCAAAGGCTCCCACACTCCGACCCACCCAAAATCCCAACCAAGACCCCAGAGACATTTAAGACATCTCAACACACTGCGAGGCACTTCCCCTGCCATTTTTCCCCCAAATAATGCCTCAAAAAATATATATATATATAACATTATATAACATTATATAACTGCTACAATCATCTACAATCTACTACAACTTGTTGCTGTAAACTTTGATTCAGATTCAATGCAAATCAGGAAACATTTGTGCAACGCACAAAACACATGCTGGGATGCCACAGTGCCACTACACCAACAACATTTCTCAGTGTCATGTGTCCAAATAAATTTGTTTGCAACTCAACGAGCCATGGGCAGCTGCCTCATGACCTGCCTTGACATCGGCACATTGCAGCGCGGCTACGTCTTCTTTCAGCTGCATTGATTGCCTGGTTTGCAGCCTCATTGTTCATGTTAAACCAGGAGAAACACAGTCAGGTAGCATCGAACATTTGAAATATCAATGTGGCTGAATGTCACTTGAAAAAAAATACCATCTCACACCATGCAAACATTCCATGGAGTTCCAATGAATTTTCATGAATTTTCCATAATGTGCAACAATCATTCCAAGGTTTTGACTCCACATTGGACGTGAGCAGGTCCATGTTGGAACTGACCAGGTCCAAGCGCTCCTGGCACCCAGCACCAATCAGGTTGCAAATATCACTTACATTATAAATGAACAAGTATTGCATATGTACCATAACCACAATAATATGTTTTACATGTTAAGTTGCTTATTGTTTGGGTTCGGGTACACAAGTGTAAATTAAATCGCGGAGCTTTGGTGATGGCATCTTCCAGCTAGGCTTTCGCCGGGCTTTCGGCACCCTCGTTTTACTTTCGAGTCTGAGCCCTGGTGTCCTCAAAGGCGCGAGTGGCTTTCTGGAGCTGCATCAAGTCTGTATCATTTGTCCTGCTGGGCCAAGCACAAAAACACAGTGCCTCCCCACAGCAATGGAGGCCAAGAGCGGAGCCTAGCCATTGATGAGAAACTTACAGATCTTGCAGCCGAGTAATGCTAAAAAAATGGCCAAGGCACGATGTGACCTCAGGTTTGTCGCCCGCCTCAGCTGTCCATCCTTTTCAGGAGCAACTCACAGAGTCTGAGCAACACAGCAACACAACTACCTCATGGCCATCTCAATGAAAGGGAACATCTGTATCTCATATCACTTTCATATCTTGTGTATGTATATATATATATATGTATGTCTATATATATATATGTGTATGTATGTATATATATATATATGTATATATATATATATATGTACGATGGACCTTTATGTACTATTTGAACGTTTGCATGTCGAAAGGATTTTATTGAAATTATACCTCTTTCTGGAGAATCCCTACTAGTTAATCTATATACCAAAAAGAAAGAAATGGAATTCAAAAAAATCAAAAAATTCAAAAAAAAAATGAATACATATTTTTTTTGATTTTTTTGAATTTTTTGAATTCCATTTCTTTCTTTTTGGGACTTTCATTTTTTTTTGAATTTTTTGAAATCAAAAAATTCAAGAAAATCAAAGAAAAAATGAATACATAATTTTTTTTGAATTTTTTGAATTCAAAAAATTCAAAAAATTCAAAAAAAAATGAATACATATTTTTTTTTTAATTTTTTGAATTTTTTGAATTCAAAAAATTCAAAAAAAAAATGAAAGTCCCAAAAAGAAAGAAATGGAATTCAAAAAATTCAAAAAATTCAAAAAAAATGAATACATATTTTTTTTTTTGAATTTTTTGAATTTTTTGAATTCCATTTCTTTCTTTTTGGGACTTTCATTTTTTTTGATTTTTTTGAATTTTTTGAATTCAAAAAATTCAAAAAAAAAGTGAATACATATTTTTTTTTGAATTTTTTGAATTCAAAAAATTCAAAAAATTCAAAAAAAAATGAATACATATTTTTTTTGAATTTTTTGAATTTTTTGAATTCAAAAAATTCAAAAAAAAAGTGAATACATATTTTTTTTGAATTTTTTGAATTTTTTGAATTCAAAAAATTCAAAAAAAAATGAATACATATTTTTTTTTGAATTTTTTGAATTCAAAAAATTCAACAAATTCAAAAAAAAGTGAATACATATTTTTTTGATTTTTTTGAATTCAAAAAATTCAAAAAAAAATGAAAGTCCCAAAAAGAAAGAAATGGAAGTCAAAAAAATCAAAAAAAAATGAATACATATTTTTTTTTGAATTTTTTGAATTCTTTTTGGGACTTTCATTTTTTTTTGAATTTTTTGAATTCAAAAAATTCAAAAAATTCAAAAAAAAAGTGAATACATATTTTTTTTGAAGTTTTTGAATTCAAAAAATTCAAAAAATTCAAAAAAAAAGTGAATACATAATTTTTTTTGAATTTTTTGAATTTTTTGAATTCAAAAAATTCAAAAACTTCAAAAAAAAGTGAATGCATATTTTTTTTGAATTTTTTGAATTCAAAAAATTCAAAAAAAAATGAAAGTCCCAAAAAGAAAGAAATGGAATTCAAAAAATTCAAAAAATTAAAAAAAAATGAATACGTAATTTTTTTTGAATTTTTTGATTTTTTTGAATTCCATTTCTTTCTTTTTGGGACTTTCATTTTTTTTTGTGAATTTTTTGAATTCAAAAAATTCAAAAAATTCAAAAAAAATGAATACATATTTTTTTTTGAATTCAAAAAATTCAAAAAATTCAAAAAAAAAGTGAATACATAATTTTTTTTTGAATTTTTTGAATTCAAAAAATTCAAAAAAAAGTGAATGCATATTTTTTTTGAATTTTTTGAATTTTTTGGGGTCAAAAAAACAGGTCCAGGGGTCAAAAAAACAGGTTAGGGGTCAAAAAACAGGGTCAGGGGTCAAAAAAACAGGTTACCCGACTGGCCCTCGTGCCTCAAGACTGGCCCTCGTGCCTCAAGACTGGCCCTCGTGCCTCAAGACTGGCCCTCGTGCCTTAAGACTGGCCCTCGTGCCTTAAGACTGGCCCTCGTGCCTTAAGACTGGCCCTCGTGCCTTAAGACTGGCCCTCGTGCCTCAAGACTGGCCCTCGTGCCTCAAGACTGGCCCTCGTGCCTCAAGACTGGCCCTCGTGCCTTAAGACTGGCCCTCGTGCTTCAAGACTGGCCCTCGTGCCTCAAGACTGGCCCTCGTGCCTTAAGACTCCCCCTCGTGCCTTAAAGACTGGCCCTCGTGCCTTAAGACTGGCCTCGTGCCTTAAGACTGGCCCTCGTGCCTCAAGACTGGCCCTCGTGCCTTGAGACTGGCCCTCGTGCCTTAAGACTGGCCCTCGTGCCTTAAGACTGGCCCTCGTGCCTTAAGACTGGCCCTCGTGCCTTAAGACTGGCCCTCGTGCCTTAAGACGGGCCCTCGTGCCTCAAGACTGGCCCTCGTGCCTTAAGACTGGCCCTCGTGCCTTAAGACTGGCCCTCGTGCCTTAAGACTGGCCCTCGTGCCTCAAGACCGGCCCTCGTGGCTTAAGACCGGCCCTCGTGCCTTAAGACTGGCCCTCGTGCCTTTAAGACTGTGGCAGCGTCTCTGCATCCTGAATTGTTCCCAATAATTTGTCTAATAGCCTCAGATTTTTAAATTTGTCTAATAGACAAATTTTAAAAATTTGTCTTAGACAAATTTTTGCTCGACAAATTTGTCTAAGACACCAGTCTTAGACAAATAAAGTTGTCTAAGGCAGATTTTTTGCCAATCCTCCGTGAGGAAGTTTCGAGGAAATTTCCTTGAAATTTCCTCGTGTGTTTTGTGAAACTGCCTTCAAACTACCTCATGTTTTAAAGGAAAACTTCCTCACTTTTTTGGGGATTTTTGGGGAAACTGCCTCACTATTTCTCTTACTCTTTGATACTTTTTGCACACCCTCCACCAAATGATAGAAAAATGATAAGGTAGTTTGGAGGCAGTTTTGGAGGCAGTTTTGAGGCAGTTTTGAGGCAGTTTGAAAAAACTGATTTAGTTTCAATTTGGCTAAGACAAAAAAAACTGTCTAAGACAAATATTTTTTGTCTAAGACAACTTTTTTTGTCTAAGACAAATTTTCAAAATTTGTCTTGGACAAAAAAAAGTTATCTTAGAAAAAAAAAGTCTACCTAATAGTCAGATTTCTACAGAATAGGGATTAGACAAATTTTTGTCTTAGCCAGTCTATTGGGTTGTGACTGTTGCACAGCCCTTTCAGTTTCAAGCTCGGTCACGCTGCGCTACTTGTTAGCCATGCCTGTCAAATATGGGCTCGGTGCTGCGGTGGATTATGAGGACAGCAATGGCAGCACACATCGCCTTTTTGTCTATGGGATTGCGTTAGATGGAAAATATCTACTTTCCCGAAGCGCCTAGGTTGCACTTTAAGTTGTGCACCCTGTTCCTTGACTGTTTCGAATGGATTGAGTTGATGGGTACTGATGGATATACATGGGGCATATAGTTTTAATGCGGCCAACAAGACGGGGTTTGTTACTCAAGTATTCGGGGATCATTGTCTAATGAGTGGGAGTCCTAATAGGTAACATATATTTTTTTGACACTTGGTTTCTGTTGGCGAATAGCATGGAATTGATAAGGTTTAAGACCCGAGTAGTTGCCCTTCCTCTGCAAGGCTCAAAGGTGCCCCCCCCAAACCAAAAAGTTTTTAAATGACGAAGTATTCACCAACAACCCATAGTAGAGGGTAATAATCATCTACTATTTGGATCTAGTTGGGATTGTCAGCTTTTAGGAGGTTGACTGAATCCTCAAGATTTTTCGGTGATCTGCCGGCCCATGCTTGGAGGTGTTCACCGTCAACCAGACTGTGAGTCGTGGATCCCAGAGAGCCGGTTGAAGGCGCCGCTCACATCGTTCCCCAAACAGTGTGCCACACCTGGGGTTCTTACGGCCGGCATCTTCCCTGTCAATTTCTAGGAGCTTGCGAAGAGATCTTGCCACGGAGACATCCTGTAGAGATCTTGTATAGAGGGCTCTTAGAGACACCTTGTGCAGAGATCGCCAAGAGGCATCTTCCAGAGGTCTTGCCAGGAGAGCTCGTATAGAGAGCTTGTACAGAGATCTTGCCAAGAGACCTCTTATAGAGATCTTGCACAGAGATCTTACGATGAAATCTCTTATAGAGTTCTTGTACAGAGGCTCGGTGAGGAAAGTAAAGTCTTGCTCGGAGATCGTTGATAGCTAGCTTGATCAGCGATCTTATTTTGAGATCCCTTACAAAGATTTTTCCGTGGAGATCTCCTGTAGACACCTTGTACAGTCGACCTTCGCGGAGATCTTGCACAGCAGCTTCTACAGAGAACCTGTCAAGGAGATCTTGCGCACGATCTTGTATGGAGATCTTCACAAAGGTAACTTGCAACACAATGCTTTCACTACTAGGGTCGCTCTTGTCCTGCTAGCTTGTGGCCAATTTTTTTAAAGACCCTTTCCACCTTCCCCTTTCGAATCGTAACTACGCACTGTTTGGGGTCTGCATTCTTCCGGCAGGCGGTGCCAGACAGTGCTTGTGAGACACCTGTGGCTTCGCTGGCTTCGCTGGCTTCGCTGGCCTCTGACTACAGGGTTCCTGATCGGCAGTCAGCTCGTATTCATATGCTATGCTGCTATGTTTCATGCAACCGAATGTGTTGTCATTATGGCGTAGAAGCAAACTCACAGTTCCCCCTTTGAACCGGACTAAGCGACAAACTAAGCTCAGAGTTGCACACCTGATGGCTGATGCTTGTCAATCAATTTCTCTTGATGGATTTTTGCGTTTCTTGTAGGTTCTTGTTGCGAGCTAATGTTTGCCATTGGGTTGTACCATCACTTTCTTGGGTGCAACACGTGCACGAAGATTTTCAAATTATTGCTAGTTGATTCGCATGGACATTCTCACGTTTTGCCAGTTTCACCTCCCATGTGTGATTTCCTCTTCCAGTCTTTGGTTAGATCAAGCCTGCAATGATTTGATTTCCAGTTGACTTTCACTTCGCCCTCCATGCAGGATTTCAATGAGATCCGAAGCAACCGAACTCTTGTTCCATCATCTTGTTCGGCGCCTCGGCTGCTTGAAATATTCAGGGCAACCCAAAATGGAATGTTGAAGAAAACATTAAGTAGTGTGTTACCATATTCGTGCGCGAATATGCTAACACGGGTTTGTTAACAAGTTAACATGATTTGTCTTCTAAATGGCGAGTCGGGCGTCGGACGCAGCTAATTGCTGGCTCACCACAATGAACAATTGATGGTTACATGGGGTTCTGGTGAATGGCGTGCTTTGGGAGTTTACTAGGCAAGGGAATTGCATAAAGAAAAAGCTCATATAGATAGATGGATGGATGGATAGATAGATAGATAGATGGATGGATAGGTAGATAGATTGATAGATATGAATCAATGTTGCGAATCAGTTAATATGTTGCCGACCAAGTGTGAGAAGAAATGCTAGGTAATATGGTTCGTAAAAAACAACAACAGCACAACGAAGTAAAATAACAGCGTAACAATGTGTATACGGCAAAGAACCTCCAGGTTAACCCTTGCAAAAGCAACACTCCTGCATGTCAACGTGCAAAAGCACAGCTGTCCTGCAGCTTGAGGCCCAGCATTGTGTCAGGAGCTAAAGCATCACAGACAAAAGGCATCCCTCCCATAGAGAGCACGCAAATACTCATAGCAGAACAATGCACAGCATGAAGCCTCCAGGTTAACCCTTTGGTTCACCTGGAACTTCATGTGGTAGTGGAGCAGCACTGCTGAGTGCAAGCGTGCACAAGCAGAGTTGTCCTGCAGCTTGAGGCCCAGCAGTGTGTCAGGAGCCACAGCATCACAGACAAAAAGGCATCCCTCCCATAGAGAGCAAGCAAATACTCATAGCAGAACAATGCACAGCATGAAGCCTCCAGGTTAACCCTTGGGTTCACCTGGAACTTCATGTGGTAGTGGAGCAGCACTGCTGAGTGCAAGCGTGCACAAGCAGAGTTGTCCTGCAGCTTGAGGCCCAGCAGTGTGTCAGGAGCCACAGCATCACAGACAAAAAGGCATCCCTCCCATAGAGAGCAAGCAAATACTCATAGCAGAACAATGCACAGCATGAAGCCTCCAGGTTAACCCTTTGGTTCACCTGGAACTTCATGTGGTAGTGGAGCAGCACTGCTGAGTGCAAGCGTGCACAAGCAGAGTTGTCCTGCAGCTTGAGGCCCAGCAGTGTGTCAGGAGCCACAGCATCACAGACAAAAGGGCATCCCTCCCATAGAGAGCAAGCAAATACTCATAGCAGAACAATGCACAGCATGAAGCCTCCAGGTTAACCCTTGGGTTCACCTGGAACTTCATGTGGTAGTGGAGCAGCACTGCTGAGTGCAAGCGTGCACAAGCAGAGTTGTCCTGCAGCTTGAGGCCCAGCAGTGTGTCAGGAGCCACAGCATCACAGACAAAAAGGCATCCCTCCCATAGAGAGCAAGCAAATACTCATAGCAGAACAATGCACAGCATGAAGCCTCCAGGTCAACCCTTGGGTTCACCTGGAACTTTATGTGGTAGTGGAGCAGCACTGCTGAGTGCAAGCGTGCACAAGCAGAGTTGTCCTGCAGCTTGAGGCCCAGCAGTGTGTCAGGAGCCACAGCATCACAGACAAAAGGGCATCCCTCCCATAGAGAGCAAGCAAATACTCATAGCAGAACAATGCACAGCATGAAGCCTCCAGGTTAACCCTTGGGTTCACCTGGAACTTCATGTGGTAGTGGAGCAGCACTGCTGAGCATCCAAAGACAAGGACACTTGCCATGAAGAGCGCATGTTGAAATTGCATAGTAGCAGCGCCGAGTCTGAGTCAGCAATTTGTTTTCTTTGAATGACCAATCCTGTGGTTTCTGATATGCAGGGCGTGGACTCGAATTACTAAGCAATGCTTCATCAATTCTCTATGCATCTCATCGTTTACGGTGGAAACGCAATATTGTTGCGAATGGCGTCGCCAGCAACGGCTTTGCAGGTGGCAGGTGGCGGTGACCAAGCGCCCTATGATATGGTAGATAAGCTGCTGCAGGCAAGATCGCGGGGCTGCAGTCCATTGCCTTTGCAAAACTCATGGTGCGTAGTAAGTACAGACAGTTCGGTAGATAAGAGGTGGGAAAAGGACAAAGCTACCAATGTCGCCGCAAGACTGCAATGCTGTCGCTCGCATCGCCGCAGCAACTTCGCCTCTAGCGTTTTGTCGCAACTTCGCTTACTTCGCCTCCAACACTTGGGTTGCCATGATGCCTTTTGATCCTCTCGGATTGGCAGCTGAGGGTGTGCGCAACTTGGGGTGCTACCATGGCGCGGCATTGTTGCTGCATATGTGTCGTAAGCCATCCCGATGTGCCTCGGCCGCAAACATCGGTGCTGCTAAGTAAAGATACATTCTGTCTATGTCATGGACTGGGATGTGCCGTTCCTTTTTCGTTCAGCTCCCACCGCTTGCATGCCCAGGTGCTGACGAAAGCATGAAGTTTAACCAACGAGGCCACATTGAAGGCCTGTTGTTTGCACATGGCATCTCTTGATGGCAGCTACTGAGGCATGATTCATGATGTTGAAAACATGAACTGTATAGCCATTGTTCCGGGTTCGCCAAAATAGGGTGCAAGGTGACAATTGCTTTTAAGTTTGAAAGCTGTGTGAAGGACGGTGGGGGCCTCTGGTATGGCGAGGAGATGTGGATTGCGTGGAGACGGGCTGGTGTCATTAACTTAAGAAACGTGAGCGGGTAGCAAAGTCTCAAAGCGGCAAATGACTAGACGTTGCTTCATGTGCGGTATAGGCGATGGTCCTTGCCTGAGTGCCCCAAGCAGCCGCACTCAGGCCAATATTTCATGGTTGCAGTGGTTGATCGATTGCGCCGGCAGCAAGACGAGCATGCGTCTTGGTGACCCTTGGTTTAGAACCTCATGGATTAACATGGGCTGCCCGAAGCTGACGGTGCTTGTGTGTGTTTGTTCTGTGTGTGTGCTGCACTGCTAGACCCATCCAGGCAGATACTTTATGGAATCCATTCGGAAGCGTCTGGAGCACGAGTGCGATCATGAATGCCGTGAGCAAGGACGCTGTCCCTTGGACGCATATGATATGCCTTCCGCCTGCCAAACTTCTGTCTGCCTTGCCTGGGGCTTGCCTGCCCGTGGCGCTTCTTCAGGGAAGCGTTTCTGCATTGGGAAGCGCTGGGAGTGCGAGATTGCTTGCGAGAAGAGTGCGACGACTGGCTTGTGGCAGAATACTCGTTGGTGTCAGTGGCCCTAGCTTTGTGCCATACAGATTTTGTTCCTGTATAACACTTGTAAACAAAGTTTCTTCCTATGAGTGGCCCTTACCTTCGAATTCTGTGTTGTTTGTTGCAGGTGATGGCCTCGTCCAGAAAATTACCTCCCGGCTCTGTTCGACGGCCCGGCTGCCAACGTCCTGTTCTCACTCTTGGCGTCGCCTGGCGCGACCTGTCTTCTACAGGAGGTTTCATGGATGGCGCTTTGCCTGCACGTAGAGAGGAAAAACGTAGAAATTCCAGCGGTTCATGCTGGTCCATTGGCAAGCAAACTGTCCTCCACCCAGGGGCCCTGGCAAGAAGGCGGATGACAGCAGCCTCCCTAAGTCCCTTGGTCCAACTAATTTACACGGTGCTTGCAAAACTTGAGTAGAACACAAGAGCTTCTGTCTACTAAAAAACACCAAAGAAGCAAGTAGTATTCAATCCGCCAGTGTGTCAGGACAGGCTGCGATGAGTCGGATAAGAAGCTTGGCAGCAAGTATAACTTCAATATGATGGATGCATGACTTGTCCTTGTGGCTCACCTTTGTTTGCTACACATTGTCTGCGACGCAGGTGCTTTGCCATGGATGCCCTCCTGCCACTTAGCTTCAAACAGTGCCATCCAGGCTTGGAACAACAGTTTAGCTGCTTCTGCTTGCCAGTCTTCATGAGGTCACAGCAAGGAGCCGCATACAGCAGATTGCGGGAGTATCTTTTTTGCAGTGATGTATGGAACAAAGAAACATTGCCACATGCAAGTGCAAAATACGACGTGGTCGATAAAATTCCGCATTCGAGGCCGGGCATTACCAAGCGTCAGCGGCGACGTCGCTACGAAGACGTGTATTGGACCAATGTCCATGTCAATGCCATCAAATCCCGGACTCGGAGATTGAAGCGCATGGACAAGGCCGCAGACGCAATCTTCGATGAGTACGCAGAACTTGTTGCTCAAGAACGTCTCCATTGCCTCTTAGATGCAAAGAAGGTCCTTCATGTCAGTGCTCCGGTTAGCGTCTATGTGACGATGTCATGGCTCCCTTCAGGTCCGCGTGAGAAGGCGCAGCCAGCGCGTGGCAAGTTGTCTGACTTCAAGCTACCGATGCTATGTAGCTGCAGTGATGGCATGTTGTTTTCAGGTTCATTGTTCAAGTTCTTTGTTCGCACCATTCTACAAACACAGGTAAACGCAGGCGGTGTTGGCATATTGGACAGGACTTTGTGGAAGCTGATAAACACAAACAATTATCAACCCGGTAACAGCAACCACCCACAAAAAGGACATCATTGGATTAAGGGTAGTTGGAAGATCGTAGATGAGTGCAATCCCAGGAAAAAAGCTTCGGTCGAAATGCCCTTCAAGGACACCTGCCTGGTGGACGCCTTCCGCTCCATTGGTATCAAGGTACCTTATACGGGCCCCGGTCCATTCTGGGCCGTGTCTGACGGAGCCAAAATGTTGGAGCCTTTGGGGCAGCTTGGCGGCCATTGGAGCATGTTGTCGGGATTATTCAGTCGAGCAATGCAGGTTTGCTTAATTGTCGTCCCTGCATCAGGTATATTATTACTATGCTCAGGGTAGCCCCGTCGGTGCTTCCAACTGGGAAGTACGTGCTGTATCGCCGCAATCATTTCCAAGGCTTCCGGGCCTTTTCTGATGGCACTTGTCGGTTGCAAACGTCGTGCAGATGCCACATCGGCATTGATTGTGACGCCAATAAGTTCGATACGAGCTCATTCGAGGCCATCTTCCAGGTCATCCCCCTGCGGGCTGACAGAGCGGTTGATGCCTGCTCGCCCATCGATTTCCAGGGCGGAGCCCTAACGCAACCTACTTCGGATGCATCTAGCACTAGCACGTTGTTTGAGCAGCCAAATTTCCTGGACAGTGAGTTTTCCAGTCCCAGATCCTTGGTTGGCTCCAAGCCTGTCTCAGTGCCAATCTTCATGCTTTTCCCAGATTTCCTGGAAAGTCGCATTGCTGCCTTTGAAGGGCTGTGTGCTGACTACATAGCGCTGTTGACAGCCAAGCCGGAATTGTGGACCCGCATCCCATGTCCATTCCTCCACACGTCTCAGTCAGAATGGAACAGCTGCCTGTCATCCACCCGCAGCTTGTTCTGTAGCAATTTGATATCCGAAGTGGGCTCAGTGGAGGAAAGCCGCGTGAGCAAGAGATTGCGCTTGTATATTACGCTGCTGCGCCAGAATCGGCACCAAATTGCCAGCGGCGGTGTCAGCTTGAAGGCCATCCCCAACCCATGCGACCACAATGTCAGCAAAAGGCAGTGGGAAAGGGCTTGCAAACACTGGCGGCAAGATGCGCGGGGCGGATCTGAGGTGGAAATTTTGGGGCGGGAGCAGAATCCAAATTGTATCTTGCAGGACAGTGCCCTAATTCACGCCATTTTTCATCGCAACGCGATTCCAGCTGGATGCTTGCAGGCCGCATCTCACATTGCCGCTAGCCAGACAGACCCAGTAGGCGCATTGGAGATGCTCCGGTCAGCCCCTGATCGAAAGCTGCCAGACCATGAAGGCCTACGGCCCATCCATCATACCATGTGCACAGATTCCAGCCAACAGTTCGGCACGCTCCAGGTTTTGATCTGGTTCGGTGCAGATGTTTTGAGCCAGCATTTCCCCGGTGATTCTGGATTTTCCTTGGCCCCGCCTGGGCTATGCATAGCTGTCTGCATGGATGAGTGCTGGTATAGGCTGCCCATGTTTGAGGTGTTGGCGCGGCACACGGAGGAACTAGTGGATTTGTGTGGGCGTTCTGCTTTGTGGAACACTTGCAAGATCATGAGACAGCAAAGCTTCATGTTCCCATTGGCCGACGATGTTGAAGGCGGTAGTGAAATTGTCTCGTTCCAGATGGCTTGCACAGGAGTGACGGTTTGTGCCTTGTTCGTATCAGATGACGACACCATCCTGACCTTAAAGCAGCAGGTTGCCTTGCATCTAGGGCACCTTCCCTTCGCTGTTGTTTTTCTGGTGGACAATGAAGTTGTTCCATTTGCGCAGACATGGGCCAGAGCTGGATCCCCGCCACTTATGCACGTGATTCTTAAACCCAGGACCAACTGTCACAGACTTGCCTTATCAAAAGCCATCCAAGCGCAAAACCACAATACAGTGATCGACCTCCTCAGTAATGGCCAAGAGCCAGATTGCATGGGCTTGATCGACCGCACTCGCCGCTTAGAGCCAGTATTGGTGACTGCAGCTTCAGCCGGCTTCTTCTATTCTGCATTTTTGCTCCTCAATGCATGGGCAGACCCTAATATTGCTGGCAATGACCGCCGGACTTCCTTGCATTTTGCCGTTCTCACACATTCGCCAATGACTGTGCAGGTTTTGCTGGCTGGAAGGGCTGATGTGCATGTGAGGGATTTGCATGGCGAAACCGCTTTACATTTTGCTGCCATCAGCGAGAACGTGGCTTTCGTGAAACAGCTGATCATGGCAGGGGCTGACCCTTTGACTCCCAATGAGGAAGGAGATGTCCCGCTACTTTGGGGCCGTGAAGTGGACACTAAGGGTGCCCTTTTGGAAGGCTGTTGGCATGACATGTCGTATACCATGCTCTTTCTCTTAAACTTGCGAACCTTGTCAGCCTATACAACTTGCAGGCCATTGGAAAAGCTTTGCAAGTGCATGCGCAAGCTGCTCTGTGAATATGTCTTGCACGATGAAGCTGACTTCCAAGGAGGGGCCGAGTCAAACGCACCAACGGAGCGCCTTTTGCACTTGTACTTGTTTCGCAATCCGCTCCCTGCAGATCGGCCCCGGGTGTGGCATCAATTGCAATTGTTTCAGTTATATGTGGAGCCTCTCCAGCCCACATTGCAGAAATTCCCGAGATTGTTTTGGATTTTGCCGGTGCCATTTGATGTCTCGCAAAGCAAGGAACAGTGGAAGGTGAAGCTGTTTGCTGCCTCCACGTTTTTGAATTTGCTGCAGAAGGGCGAAGTCGTGAAGCTGGAGGGTGCCCTCATCACCTGGTTTTGGCCAGAAATTTTGCAGGACATGTCCTTATTGGACATTCTTAGCACAAGGAACACATCATCCAGCGCACGTTCTAGAGCGAGGCAGCTATCTACTGCTGTCCTCTTCTTCTCAGTGCTGGCCACACCTTTGCCGCAGACCACCCCAAAGAAATTGAGTTCAATGGGGACAAACATCTGTCATCGTTGGGTTCTTCTGCAAAGATTTTTGCTCAGCAACAACCACCGCAAACCCAAGAGAGAGCAGCCTAGAGGAAATCCCGTTTTGTTGCTGTCAGCAGCCCTGCGGCAGGAACTTGCACGACCCGCAAATTTTGAGGATAGGCAAGGTGGCGCAGAAGATGTGAGCCAAGGTGGCACAGAAGATGTGACCCGCCGAATCTTGGAGAACAGGGGCGTGGCCCGTTCCCGCAAAATGCTGAAGTTGGTGCAATGGTCGCATGGACTTGGAATGGAGTTGCCGTTGCGGGGAGACAGCGTGGATGCTATGGTTCCCTATCGTCACGAACATTTTGCTCCCTGCGTAGACATCACAACTCTGGCATGGCTTCACCCCCATGACAGAGACCGTCACGTTCGGTTCGAGTCTGAAGGCCACGTGTATTACATCCGTGGCAAGCAGACCAATGGATCTGTGACTGGGTTGATCCATGCCTTGGCACGACCATTCGATGCCGACGAAGTAATTTCCAATATGATGGCAGGTGACAGATGGCCTCGCGCAGGCTATTTGCGACCATTCTTAGGAGAGACTGTATTGAAGCGCGTCCGCCAAGTTGATGCAGACCTTGTGCTTGCTCTCCTGGACTCCCCCCGCAATGATACATGGATCTCCAACCGGCTCCAGAGCCTGCGGACGAACTTTCCAGAGATTGTCCAGAGTCTGGTATTTGGCCCGCATGAAATCAAGCGCATGTGGGAAGCCAACCGAATTGATGCTGCTCTTCGAGGCACCCACATGCATTTTTGGTTTGAAGCGCATGTGAATGGATATGTGGTGCCAAAAACAAGTCCAGAATTCTCGATGCTTGAAACCTTCTTACAAGACATGCAAGGGTGGCGCGCCTTCCGCACGGAATGGGTTATTTTTGGTGAGGAAGAGAACATTGCTGGGTCAATCGATCTCACTGCACAAAACCCAAATGGGCAGTTGGCACTGATTGACTGGAAGCGGACCTCCAGCCTAGCATCGAAATTCTCTTCGCCGTGGACGATGCTACCGCCTTTAGATCATGTTCCGGACTGTGCTGGGTGGCATTACCGGCTCCAACTGAACATTTACAGGTATATTGTGGAGAAATACTACGGCTTTGAGGTGGCTATGATGCTAGTGGTTTGCACCCACCCCGACCAACAATTGCGGCCTTTCATCGACCATGTGCCGCGTCTCGACAAGGAGATTGAAGTCGTGATGAGTTTGCGGCGGGACAAAGCACATGCTGTTGATGTGTCTGGAGGATCAGATTTTGAGGAACAACTTGAGAAAGAAATGGATTGGCTGAATGAGCAGGCGAAAGCCGAGGAGGCGGCTAGTAGGAGAGATGGGAGGGGTGGGCCAGAGGGACCGGAAGAAGCACAGCAACCTGAAGGACTTGCAAGTCAAGCTCTTGAGGATGATGGAGCAAACCCACTGCCAGAAGTAGATGATGCAAATCTGAGACAATGCAAGAAGCGCCGCTTGCTTCCTGGAGCTGCTCAGTCCATGCCGAAGTTTCAGAAAGAATTTGACAGCTTGCGGGCTGCTGCAAATACATCTCTGCAGCAGGCGTCAATCAAAAAGCCTGAGCAGAGCCATTCCCTTTTGCAACAGAGCAGCTACATGATCAAGCAGGTGCGTGCTCGCAAGCCACAATGGCCTGAGCAGCTTGTGCGCTTGGTGGCGTGCGCTTGCGTTTTGCCCCACATGCGGCTCTGCGATGCCTACCTCCGGGAACATATTTACTTGATCTGGCTGATGGAAGGTGGCCGCTACCTTCGTGTCCACAACGGACAATGCTTTCTGTACCATGATTGCGGGGCTTTCCAAGTCTTTCGCGGAAGCCCGCCGGAACAAACAGTTGCCCGGATCAAAGAGTTCATACTTCAAGTCGAAGGGTTTTTTCGAAGCATCCAAGGAGCAGTAGATCGAACACAGGAGAGTATAGTGCAAATGGTAGAAGGCATGGAGGCAGATGCGAATGGAGATATAAAGGTGCTACTTGACAAGTGGATATCTGCCGCGCTCTTCATGAAGCAGCTTCCGCGCGGCCGCAGAGCGCCTCAATTTGATGAAGTTGATGATGCGGAACCAGAAGCGGCGGCAACTGGTGATGCAGGAGGGTGGACCCAATCCATTGCTATCGCCCTAAGCAAGTTGAGCGTAACCCTGCAAAAGGAAGTCATGGATGATAAGATATATGGTCTCATGATTGAATGGTGTGAAACGCCTTGCCAGAAGCAAGCTGGCTGTGCGTACAAAGATATATGCGTTGTGTATGATTCAAATGAAGAGAATGTGGAATTTGTGCAGCCAAGCCACGACAACAACCTCTACACATTGATCCCGCATGCCTTAAAGCCTTCTTTGCCGGATCCCGTCCTCCAAGCTGCGAGCTGCCGTTTGGAGAAGTTTTTCCGCGAGACCTTTTGGCGGAACTTCGATGTCTTTTTGTGCTGTCAGGCAGCCCAAGCCATCGCGAAAAGGGGTGAGAATATTGACCGATGCTTCATTGGTGAGAGCCCCGGTGGAGTAGGCCAATCTTTATACAGTTCTCACTTGAATGCGGTTTATGGACACAATCACGCATTCATTGACCCTAATATTTGGTACGATGAGCAAGAGCTCCGGAAGCAGATTGAGCAATTTGCAGGCTGCTTTATCTTAACAGCGCAGGAGGCGCCTGAAACTTCACGCCGAATGCGGGAAGACTTGTACAAAAAGACAATGAGTGCAGATGGCATGGCTGGGAGGCGGCCGTACGGGTATGTCACCCGCATGATTGAACTTACCGGATGGAAGAGGATGGAGGTCAATCGTCTGATGCAGTTCAAGGGTGTATCTGAGCATAACTTCCCATCAATCCTGCGGCGCAGTTTCCTTTGGCGTCCGCACGCTCGATTTGTATGTCCGCAATACTTGGAAGAGCATTACACAGATGCGGCGCTGGATGGGTACTTTCCAAAAGATCCAACTTTGAAGGAGTTCCTTGTCTCAGGACCAGCAATCGCCAGCAGCATGCAGCTGCAGCACGCGTTTGAACATACATACTCACGAGCTGAATGCATACATATGATAGAATCATATTGCAATTTGGGTGGTGATCAGGGATTGACAGAGGACAAAATGCGAATCGCTTGTGGGCTCCCACCGCGTCAGCGTGCCGAGATCGCTGCTCCTGGGCTAGGCCCTGTGGATGATCAACTAAGCCAGGATCAAGCAGAAAGTGTAAAAACAGGTTCTGAAGCAGTGGCCCGCCGCATTGTGGAGGAATGTCTTTCAAAGGGGTTCTTCATGTTCACATTGCAACAGTTCAAGACCATGTCTCTGCCTTCGAATGCACCCAATTTAGACAAAGAGAGCATGTTGACACAGCTACAAGAGCATTTATTGGTAAAGCAAATAGCAAGAAAGCGCGGCAAAGGAAAGCAGATCATTGTTCCATGCGTCCTGGGGCAAGGCAGTTTGCAGGATGTCTTTGATCTGAAAAGCTCAAACGACACGGCACTAGTATTCCCCGAAATGTGGCACACAAGTTGCTTGCGGGACTTTGCTTCCAAACATCTTGCCAGAGAACACAATGTCGTCACTATGATAGCATTCTTGGATGCCAGCATTGCTGCATTGAAGAGGAAAGGCTCCGGAAAGTTAACGTCTGAGGTCAAGCTCAGACACGATGCGTTGGTCGAAAGGAGGCGTAAGTTGGAAGCCAACGAGCAGTTGATTGGGAAGCTCCTCGCTGCTGCTGGTGGTGAGGCTGGTGACCTGGAAGGGCAGGCTAGCAGTCACAGATGCACAGGGAAGCAGCAATTGCGACATAGCAAGACAAAGTACAGACAAGGCTCAGATTTGATCCGTGGACGAAGGTATGCTTGTCAGCCAGGAGCACAGCAATGCTCTCGGAAACTTCTCAGGTTCTTGTGCCCTCAATCTATTGACTTAGCTTCTTGGATTGGAAAGGAAGCTTTCGCATTGTTTTTCTCCTGGGTTTCTCTTGCTTATGATTCTTACCCCTGAAAGTTAAACCTTTGTTAGCTTTGTAAAAGTGGAAGCCAAGGACATTGAAAATGCCTTTTTCACGTTGATGTCACAGCTCATCCATAAATTGGATCCTGTGTTCAAGATGCCGGATGATGCCGCAAAAGCATTGAAAAGATGCGCTGAGGCACGCAGTGATGTGATCAAGGAGCTAGGTTTGCCAGCTGCGGAAGGGAAGAAAGTTTTGCTTGAAGTCATAAACGGTGGCGGTCCGCCTAGCCGTCTGTCGGAACATGATGTAATTGTTGGGCTTCGGAAAGCTGCCATCTGGATTAAATGGCTTGCAATTTCAAATTTTCCCGATCTCTACAGCCACTGTGATGCAGACAGAAGCAAGCCATCGCCAGACAACTCCATGATAGCATACTTGTACCAAGCTGTTGAAGATCTAGTTTTGTCTAGCTGGGTGCAATTCCTCATGACGCAAGATCTCGTGCATTTATCCCTTCACTTCGACGGTTGCCGAATTCAGGGTCGAGCGCTTGACACGGCTTCAATGTGTCAAGAGTCTTCGGAGTGGATTGCCAAAGAGACTGGGTTTCAGGTGGTTGTGAAGCAGAAGAAGCACCTGCTTCTCGCGGAGCTGTTGGGAAGGGATGGACGTGTTTGCGATACTCTGTCACTTTCTTCCAGCTTCGACTACTCTGCAAATGGCATTCTTACATGCCTGGCCTACATTGCAGACCTCTGGTCACCATTGGACGCATGGCTACAGGAACATAAGGCAAACATTGAAGGAGGTCAAACACATCGTTCATATAAAGAATGTTTCAAAGCTGCAGATGTTGCCTTCTCAGTAGACATTGGTTTCTGTGCTGAGAAGACGGGGAAGTACCTACTCCATTGTGAGCACAATGGATCTCCGCTCGTCCTTGGATGTGTAATGGCCGAAGAAACTTGCAAAGTGTTAGTCCGGGACACAGTATATGCGCTATCAGCAGATGCTTTCAAGGCATGTGCTGAGGAGTCAATTGATTATGCCTCCCTAGTGACATTTCGCATGCTGAAAGCAGGCGAAAAACCCCGGCAAGAATCTGAAGTTCTTCTGGAACTGCAGGCCGGCTTCGATCTATCTGGCGGTGCTGAGTTGGAGATGTTGTGTGAGTGCGAAGGATTGCTGGAGAATTCTGATGATGAAGGCATGGCCGGATCACATGTTGATGAATCAATAGTGCAGGTGGGCGAAGAGTTGCTGGCGTTGCTCGCAGAAGAAAGAGGTGAAGTCCTAGATAGCACTGAGACTGTGCATGAAGGCAGTATGCACCGTTGTCCGTTCTGTCCGTTCCGGCAATTCCCTCGACCTTCTCGTGTGATGGAGCATGTGCAAAAGTATCATACAACGAAACGACAATTCTGTTGCAGTGGCACCAAGCAAGTCAGAGTCATTCAGGCTTTGTTTGACGATGACCAGCTCCGCAATATACAGCCAAGTGCTCGCTACCTCCGCAGGAGCGCCGCCGTGTTGCGAACATCAATTGGGAATGAGGATGGAAGCATCAATCATCTTGATCGTCGATTACGCTTGGTCTTGACGGAGAAGGGCCCCGTGTACAAAAGCTTGCAACACGTTGCTGAGAACGAAACAGTGTACCGTCGAGCCAAGAACTTGTATTACACGCATGGATTTGCAGATATGCTTTTCCAAGAGATGATGGTTAGCAATGCAAAAATGAAGCAAGCATCTCGACTGAAGCTTGTAGACATGTATCCCTTGGATGCACTCTTTGTTGCTCCTTTAAATTGTGACATTGACTGTTTTTGTTACAAGCGATAACCCCTGTTGATTCTAAGGCGGCTAGCCGGTTGGCTTTGAGACTCGCAGCAAGTGGCAGCAAGCTCACGGGCCTCTTGCCTCAGCATGTTCGACACTGGTGGCCGCTCGTGGAGGACATCTTCTACTCCGACGCCGTGAACCAGCTGTTCGCCCAATCTATGGCAGAGGCGGTTCACCATACGGAATTTGAATCCGTCAGTGTGGATGCAACCCTGAAGTGTTGCCTCTCCATTCTCGGCCAGAGTTCCTACAGAGCAGGGCCGCAGGAACGAGCCAGCGCTGCTTTCACGGGGAAAGATTGCTTTCGCAAGGTGCCCGGGCTGTTTGTTAGCCTCCTTTTAGACAAAAGCCAAAGGTGTCAAGTTTAAACTAAATTTGTTTGCTTCATTCTCAGAAACCATCTGCCTGGCAGGTTCTGACAGTCCGTGGGCGAACCGGCTGTGTACTGCTCATGGCTCCAACGCCAAATGAGGAGGCACCCGCCATTGCCGAGCGCATTGCTGAGTCGTTGCCTGAAGATGGACTCCGGCAAACACGGATTGTGTGCACGGATGATCCTTCTGCGCATTTGTTGTCGACATTGCGCAATGTCATGCCAAAGCTGGAGCTGCTATGCTTGGACCCTGTCCACCTATGCATGACTTTTGAGTATGGGACGTACAGAAGAAGAACAAAGGCGTCAACCATGTTGAGAACAATTATGCAAAAGTTTAATGCCGTGGACTTTAAGAACATGTCAGCCTACAACTCCAGGCCTTTCAACGGCATTCAGGATGTTTCGTTCGATCACATCACCAAGACACGTCGAGAACAGATTCTGAGTGGAGGAATGGGAAAGGCCAAAGCAGAATCTCTCCTTGACAGCCTGGATGCTGCGAAGCCTTGGCAATGCGAACGGGATTGCATTGAGGCCATGGCAGCATTTGTCCGATGTTTTCCGGACGATGTAGACAAAATCATTCCCGGTCCGAACCGGTCTGGACGGCAAGTGCTGTACACTGCCTGCGCGCCTGCGAGGATGCAATGGTATTTCAACAACATCCGGGCGCGCCATAGTATGCGGCCAGATCGAGTTGTATTACTTCCTGCTGGTACCACTTCCAACGAGGCACTGCATGCTGAAGTACGAGCTTGGTTCCGAGAGACGCAGCAGATGCATAAGAGCACATTGGAAATCAAACTGCGGGTGCTTCACCTGTCCAAACTGATGACCCACCATGCGGGCATGTACAGACCAACTTTGCGGCAAATTCCGTCGGGCCTGGTGCTGGCTAGATCTGTTGTCTCTTCTGCCTGGAATCGACGAAAGCCCTGGAGCAAATTTGCCGGACAGAGTGGCAAGGCTCATTTGCCTCTCAATGAGAGACGGCAGCAAGAAGCATCATTAGTCAAGGCGCATGCTTCCAAAAAACCGGCTGCCAATATCAAAAGACCAGCGGCCATGAGGCATTGCGCAAAAAAGCCAGCCACGCACGTCCTCCCGCAGAAAGTGCGCAGGACTCCCTTTAACAGAGTAAGAGTGTCCACTTGCCGTATCATGGGCAAAAAAAGGCAAGGAGGTTTGAAAGCCTAGGCCTTTGAGTTATTGGATGCTTGCACTTGACCGATCTCTGCGCAGAAAAAGGTTCAAGTCGGCGCGCGCCCTGCCAGATGACGCTGTGGGACTTGTCAAAGACAACATGTTCCGATTGTATTAAAAGCATTTTCAGAACATCAAGCTACTCCGTCAGGCTTGTTCTTGCGGCCTTCGATCTCTCAAACTCTTCTCAAGGCAAGAAATTTGGAAGGGCACGGGGGTCAGAAGGTTTCTTTGAGTAGCACAGGTAAACCTGAAACATGAACCCTTCTCTTAGTATTTTTCCTAGCTGGAAGACCATGGTCAACTTCGGAAAGCAGGACATGAGGCGGTATGATGATGTTGGCCTGGTTCTTCTTATGTCTCCGCACTGGTTGTGATGTGAGAAGAGTGTGTCAAGTCTCGGGCTTGAGGGCTGTCAACAAGAAGGGCTGTCAAGATTCAGGGATGTCAAGGGCAAACCGGATCAAGAGAAAGTGCGGCATTATCAGACAAGACTGTCGAGAAAAAAATATCAAGGAGAAAGAGTTCCAAGAGATCACGCAGGCAACGGCCGTGACAACCAGGCGGCCAGGAGTCGCTCTTATAGGTTATCCCTTTTCTTTATAGACTTCTTACTTTTGTCTTTCGAAACTTCCGTCACCCGGCTTGCCCGGGCCTTACTAAGTTTTCACGGGGAATAGTCTGAAACAATATTTTCCAGCGGGTTCATGTCATGGCATAGCCTCCTCAGGGAGACGAGTCGGCATGGGAGCACCACTGGCGCCCCTGGTCAAGGGGGTGGGGCAAGTGGCGCCTCGATTGCAATTCTTGTGGATGTCGTTGCCACTTTGTTTTGAGCGTTCTCCACTGGTAGAAAGGCGTGTTCATGTCTTGTCCGCCGGTGGGCGACATTGAGCAAAAAAAAATCAACTATTTTGGATATATGATATATTGTAAAGATGACTATATCGAACATTGCGCGTTGCAAACGCTATTTTCCCATATTTGGTTAGCCCTCTTGCAAGAATATTGTTTGAAACTTGAGGGACCGATGGGGACCATACGGGAAGAAAGATGCTTGTCCGCCAGAGTGCACGTGCAGCAGTGATTTCGTGATTTCTTTGTCACATTCACGATGTTTCTTGTGTTGCAGCACATGGCTTCTATTGGATCCCCGATGCTTACCCCTGGCTGAGAACCCGGGGGTCCAGCCCAAAAAAATAGCCAGGGGGTACCTTGAGTATCTTGTACCAAATTTTTATCCCAGTAGCTGTTTCTTATATTTTGGGGTTGTATCGGAATTTTATTCGCCGGATACCTTTACTCTCAAATATAAAAATTCTACATGCTCTTGACTGTCAGTCCCACGGAATTTTATCCAGGAGGGATTTTGGTACATGAAACAGTTCAAGCAGGGTCTGATATCAAGAAATCAACCCCAGATAAAACCCACGGGTCTGAGATTCTATGGTCCAAAAGGTTCCTCATTTCTAAGGTCAGATAAGGTTTGAGATGTAAAGATCCTAAAAAATATCAATATTTTGTAAAACAAACATGACAGCCTATGGGATATCAAAAATGATAGATCATATAGATATGATATTAAGAAATCGACCCCAGATAGAATCCATGAGCCTGAGATTGTATGGTCCAAAAGGTTCCCCATGTCCAAGGTCAGAAAAGATTTGGGATATAAAGATCCTAAAGATTAAACATTTTATATAACAAGATAACAGTCTATGGGATATCAATGATGATAGATTGGATGTCAAGAAATCAACACCAGATAAAATCATATAAAATCCACGAGTCTGAGATTATATGGTCCAAAAGGTTCCCCATTTCCAAGGTTAGATAAGGTTTGAGATGTAAAGATTGTAAAGAATGTAAAGATTTGTCCCCTATTTGTGTCAATTACATTCTATAGTTTTGCGGAAGTGATTTGAAGAAACAAATCTGGGTTCGTGAAAACAGATGCGCAGAGTTGAAATCCCAAGGTCTAAGCTTTTTCTTTTCGGATGTTTCAGCAAGTGCTTGCCTAGGCCCTTCCTGGAAACTTCAACAGGTATAAATGAATTTCTGAATCATTCTGAATCTGCGGCTTTTGGAAGATTTGGATGAGCTGGGAAACTTTTTTTTCGATGAGCATATCCAAGCATCATGAAGATCATTGTGGATCATAACCTGCAAAGATCTCACATTTTTCAAAAATTGACTCGGCCGAATAGACCTCAAACCCTTGGATTTTATCTGCCTGATATCTCTCTACAAACCAAGTGGGGTGGTATAATTTTTTGGTCTCGAGCCCGAATTTTCGCCTATGCAGGACCTCATGCCCAAATTTTATCCAGCCTTGTTTTGGGGTAGGTTCGGAGTTTTAGCTGGCTAAAATCGAGGCATGAGACTAAAAGGCACAAGCAACGGGGATCTATTGGTAAACCCGCTATAAATTCTAGTTGATATCTTCATTCCCCCAGGAACAATCAGAACATCGGTGTCAAGTGACTATCCCATGCGAGAGCAAAGAGATGATGGAGGAGCTGGTCAAGCAACTGGAATTTTGGGGTGGCTTGGAGAAACTTCTTGTCCAATCAAAATTGGACACAGTTCAGTGTTTTTAGGTCTGACTTCACAATGTCTGGTTCCAACACATAGAGGTTCTTCTTTGGGCAAGTAACGTGGAATCTTGAGGTGTTATTTGCATTACGGGCGTTGAGAAGTCTTGGTTGTAATTGGGTTACAAATTATGGTGGTATTCAGTGTCTGATGTGTTTTCGATGCATCTCAATTGCGGAGACCTGTTTTTAAAGCTTATTTTGACCAAAATTGAATGAGGATTACTATTTGATTCGGTTTCGATTCTGATTCTGCGGCCAGACTCTCAGGCACCATCGAAGGTCGCTTTTTGGATGAAGAGAACAAGGTGCTGAAAATTCGGTTTCAAAGGGCCGTGCAGGCCAAAGCGTGTGTGGCTGGGATGCCTAAGGTTAGCTGGGCATAGAACTTGAGGCTGAGAGCGGCTTGAGTCGGGCATGGAAAAAAGCTGGCCTGGAGTGGCTGGAGAGATTCCGAATATTTCATGAAGGGCCCCAATGGAAGGCAAATAGCTGTATCAGCAGAGGCAAGGGGTACGGTCATATTATACCAGAAGGTCCCTGCCACATATATATATATATATATGTAGATATTTTGGTGAAACGTTTAAAATGCTTAAGAAACATACACTGCTCACCCTCAACAACCCATCTAAGCCAGCCGTGGCCCTTCTGCTGAGCATTCGTACCTCGCCAGCGGGCGACCATGTCGATTTTGAAACCATGTGCTCTAAACGGAAAATATGTAAGAATGGGCATTCTTCATTCGAAAAAAAAAGCACGTTTAGACAATAACACATACACATGCCAATGTTGCAAGTAAGAAGACGGCCAGCCAAGAACGTTATCAGCCCCCCCCCAAAACCCCCCAAACCCCCCCAAGAAACAAGAATGCAAAATCAAGAGTGTCTTGCAAGTTACAAGAAGAAGTTGATAGCGTGTGGCAGGGTACAGTGCAAGAGAAGAGTGCATAGCGTAGCAGCAAGTCCAAGAGAAGATCTTCAAAGGCGGGCAGCCAAGAACGTTATCAGCTCCCCCCCAAAACCCCCCAAAACCCCCCCAAGAAACAAGAATGCAAAATCAAGAGTGTCTTGCAAGTTACAAGAAGAAGTTGATAGCGTGTGGCAGGGTACGGTGCAAGAGAAGAGTGCATAGCGTAGCAGAACGTCCAAGAGAAGATCTTGAAAGGCGGGCAGCCAAGAACGTTATTAGCCCCCCCCAAAACCCCCCAAAACCCCCCCAAGAAACAAGAATGCAAAATCAAGAGTGTCTTGCAAGTTACAAGAAGAAGTTGATAGCGTGTGGCAGGGTACGGTGCAAGAGAAGAGTGCATAGCGTAGCAGCAAGTCCAAGAGAAGATCTTGAAAGGCGGGCAGCCAAGAACGTTATCAGCCCGCCCCCAAAACCCCCCAAACCCCCCCCCAAGAAACAAGAATGCAAAATCAAGAGTGTCTTGCAAGTTACAAGAAGAAGTTGATAGCGTGTGGCAGGGTACGGTGCAAGAGAAGAGTGCATAGCGTAGCAGCAAGTCCAAGAGAAGATCTTGAAAGGCGGGCAGCCAAGAACGTATCAGCCCCACCCAAAACCCCCCAAAACCCCACGGCCGTCTATAAGCCGTGGTCCAACTACTTACTACTAACTACTTACTACTACTTACTACTAACTACTTACTACTAACTACTTACTACTAACTACTTACTACTAACTACTTACTACTAACTACTTACTACTAACTACTTACTACTAACTACTTACTACTAACTACTTACTACTAACTACTTACTACTAACTACTTACTACTAACTACTTACTACTAACTACTTTCTACTAACTACTTTCTACTAACTACTTTCTACTAACTACTTACTACTAACTACTTACTACTAACTACTTACTACTAACTACTTACTACTAACTACTTACTACTAACTACTTACTACTAACTACTTACTACTAACTACTTACTACTAACTACTTACTACTAACTACTTACTACTAACTACTTACTACTAACTACTTACTACTACTTACTACTACTTACTTACTACTAACTACTTACTACTAACTACTTACTACTACTTACTACTACTTACTACTACTTACTACTACTTACTACTACTTACTACTACTTACTACTACTTACTACTACTTACTACTACTTACTACTACTTACTACTACTTACTACTACTTACTACTACCTACTACTAACTACTTACTACTAACTACTTACTACTAACTACTTACTACTAACTACTTACTACTAACTACTTACTACTAACTACTTACTACTAACTACTTACTACTAGCTACTTACTACTTACTACTAACTACTAACTACTAACTACTAACTACTAACTACTTACTACTTACTACTTACTACTTACTACTTACTACTTACTACTACTTACTACTACTTACTACTTTCTACTACTTACTACGTACTACTACGTACTACTACGTACTACTACGTACTACTACGTACTACTACTTTCTACTACTTACTACTTACTACTTACTACTTACTACTACCTACTTACTACTACCTACTTACTACTACCTACTTACTACTACCTACTTACTACTACCTACTTACTACTACCTACTTACTACTACCTACTTACTACTACCTACTTACTACTACCTACTTACTACTACCTACTTACTACTACCTACTTACTACTACCTACTTACTACTCCCTACTTACTACTACCTACTTACTACTACCTACTTACTACTACCTACTTACTACTACCTACTTACTACTACCTACTTACTACTACCTACTTACTACTACCTACTACCTACTTACTACTTACTACTTACTACTTACCTACTTACTACTTACCTACTACCTACTACCTACTACCTATTACCTACTTACTACTACCTACTTACTACTACCTACTTACTACTACCTACTTACTACTACCTACTTACTACTACCTACTTCCTACTACCTACTTACTACTACCTACTTACTACTACCTACTACCTACTTACTACTACCTACTTACTACTACCTACTTACTACTACCTACTTACTACTACCTACTTACTACTACCTACTTACTACTACCTACTTACTACTACCTACTTACTACTACCTACTTACTACTACCTACTACTACTACTACTACCTACTTACTACTACCTACTTACTACTACCTACTTACTACTACCTACTTACTACTACCTACTTACTACTACCTACTTACTTACTACCTACTTACTTACTACCTACTTACTACTACCTACTTACCTACTACCTACTTACCTACTACCTACTTACCTACTACCTACGTACTTTCTACCTACTTACTTACTACCTACTTACTTACTACCTACTTACTTACTACCTACTTACTTACTACCTACTTACTTACTACCTACGTACTTTCTACCTACTTACTTACTACCTACTTACTTACTACCTACTTACTTACTACCTACTTACTTACTACCTACTTACTTACTACCTACTTACTTACTACCTACTTACTTACTACCTACTTACTTACTACCTACTTACTTACTACCTACTTACTTACTACCTACTTACTTACTACCTACTTACTTACTACCTACTTACTACCTACTTACTTACTACCTACTTACTTACTACCTACTTACTTACTACCTACTTACTTACTACCTACTTACTTACTACCTACTTACTTACTACCTACTTACCTACTACCTACTTACTTACTACCTACTTACTTACTACCTACTTACTTACTACCTACTTACTTACTACCTACTTACTTACTACCTACTTACTTACTACCTACGTACTTTCTACCTACTTACTTACTACCTACTTACTTACTACCTACTTACTTACTACCTACTTACTTACTACCTACTTACTTACTACCTACTTACTTACTACCTACTTACTTACTACTTACTTACTACCTACTTACTACTACTTGCTACTACTTGCTACTACTTGCTACTACTTGCTCCTACTTGCTACTACTTACTACTACTTGCTACTACTTACTACTACTTACTACTACTTACTACTACTTACTACTACTACCTACTACTACCTACTACTACCTACTACTACCTACTACTACCTACTACTACCTACTACTACCTACTCCTACCTACTACTACCTACTACTACCTACTACTACCTACTACTACCTACTACTACCTACTACTACCTACTACTACCTACTGCTACCTACTACTACCTACTGCTACCTACTACTACCTACTACTACCTACTACTACCTACTACTACCTACTACTACCTGCTACTACCTACTACTACCTACTACTACCTACCACTACCTACCACTACCTACCACTACCTACTACTACCTACTACTACCTACTACTACCTACTACTACCTACTACTACCTACTACTACCTACTACTACCTACTACTACCTACTACTTCCTACTACTACCTACTACTACCTACTACCACCTACTACTACCTACTACTACCTACTACTACCTACTACTACCTACTACTACCTACTACTACCTACTAGAGGCAAATCAGGCATTGCTCCTGGAAAAATACTTGACAAACTGCTTTGCAGTCGACAACAACGGCTCTGAAGAAATCGACCCGCCAATGCGCTCCTTTGGCAAGAGATTAGATCGACGCGCTCTTGGCTTCAAAACTTGTGCAATGGGCCGACTGGCTTCAGTGAACTCCTCAATGATTTCTGAGTTGTCGTCGAACAAACAAAACTTGCCGCTGATCACAGAACGAAGTGCAGCAAGCTTCCCCTTTGGACCCGTGCGTTGGGTCGTAACCAGAACCAATTGCACCGGCAGGCCACTCTGCTCCGTAGCGTGGATCACGTTCTCCAGATTTCGATAAGAATTTTCAATGTGGCTGCAAATCAACAAGTGGAGCGGGCGTTCAGATTGTTGGCGCAAATGGCTTAACTCAGTCAACGTAGCCTTGTGCCTGTGAGGAATCTGCCCGTCTGTATCCACTCACTGAGTGTTCCGAGAAGAACTGCGATCTGTGCCGAGCACCTGATGCCAATCCAGTACAATTGCAGAACCTGCCAACTTCGGGATGTCCTGCTCGACTTGGATTAGAGATGTCTGGTCAGCCGACCACAAATATGATTTCACACTCGGATGCAGCTTTGCTGGAGTAAGATCCCACGGGTGAAAACCAAAAGGTTCAGTAACTGCCGGAAGTCCTGGAAAAGGAAATGCTTTGTGCCACTGAGGCCCTGAGAAACGATATGGGTCAACAGCCGACGATGATGATGCAGCAGCTGGCTCACTTGGATCGTCCTCAATTGTGATCACTCGTGGTCGCCTCGAAGAGGAGGATGATGTCCCAGATTCGGCCTTAGGTCTTGCACATGATGAAGCTCCAGAAACGGCCTTAGGCCTAGCCCCAACAGATGCAGATGTCGACACAACCTGGCCACCCTTACCGTAAGGGTCAGAAGAACCATGTGCCTTACTGAACGCACAGCCTGATACAAAGCCGACTGAGGAACCAGATTGACCGTGCCCAACTCACTAAGCGACCTCCAAGGCTCCGGATACACTACCTCCGCCTCGAATCAGGATTCGGCTCCCAGGTCCGAGGCGTGTAGAGAGGCCTCGCCTGGCCACCCTGGTGAGCCACCGCCACCTGCTCCGGATCCTCCTCAGCAACCCGATGGCGTATATACGCCTGCCGCTTTCTCTGCGCGGGCTTTCCAGATCGGATCCCGCGAGTCTTGCCAGCAACTTCACCGTGCTGCGTGGCAAAGGACTCGTACGGGTCCGGTTCCATGTGCAAACTTTTAAGGAGTCGCCAACCACAGAAATGTGAATGAAGTTTGGGGGTCAAACAAAAGAGCAAGCTATGGCTGATAACCAATTGAACTGCTTATGTTTAACAATGATCCCCAAAAAGACAAACACGACACCACAAAGCGCCCCGGGCAGCAGCTGCGGCACCTTTTCATCTTGAGCCAAAGAAGTAACATGTAGTTAATGCGATGACCCGTAAGGAGAGGTACTATCCATATGAAAGTATGGGTATATGAAGTGCCCATTTCTTTCAAGTAAAAAGTGCTTCAAAATCGTGTTTTTTTTGCTTTGGCGCCAAGATCCGGTTTTGGAGCTGCAATTTCTCACGCCGTTGCGCATAGTTCTATTGTGTTTTGCAATTCAACATCTCGATATCGCATTGTAATACTAATACTAATTTCTTTTGCAGCTGGACATCGTAAATCGTATTGGGGTGGCTGCACCAAGGCTGCGATAGTGATTTGTCAGAAGATTTTCTCAGTTTTGGCGCTTGTGATTGTCCTTTTGAAATTCCTTTTAAAAAGTGCTTCAAAATCATGGTTTTTTTTGGCTTTGGCACCGGGATCCGGTTTTGGAGCTGCAATTTCTGTTGTCATTATGCAACACAAAGTTTCTCTGTGTAAAAACTTCATTGTGTAAAAGTTTGTTTTTGTGCAAGCTTTGTAGTACAAAGTAGTACTGGGCAGTGTTTTGTGCAAGCTTTGAAATACAAAGATGTACTGGGAAGTGCTGTGCGCAAGCTTGGTAATACAAAGTAGCGCTGGGAAGTGTTTTGTGCAAGCTTTGTAGTACAAAGTAGTACTGGGAAGTATTCTTTGCAAGCTTTGTAGTACAAAAGTAGTACTGGGACGCGCTTTGTGCAAGCTTTGTAGTACAAAGTAGTACTGGGAAGTACTTTGTGCAAGCTTTGTAGTACAAAGTAGTACTGGGGAGTACTTTGTGCAAGCTTTGTAGTACAAAGTAGTACTGGGAAGTATTCTGTGAATAACTGGGGATGTAGTGGGTGACAAACATTACAATTCAGGTCAATGTGGCAAAACCAACTGTATAAACTACGATAAATGGGTGCATACACCATCGTCAACTGGGAAGTTTATTGTTACCCTTTCATGTCATTTCACAATTTGCTATGGGAAATCACCAATTTTAACAAGTAAATCATCGGACATCATCGAACTAAATGGGCAATTTTCCACAGCTATTTGTATATGAAATGACCCACCCACCCACAAAAGGGGCATTACATAGCTCCTGTATACCCATACCCATTGGGGGTGGAGGGGGGGACCTGGGAGGCTGCATCATGTATGTATGTATGTATGTATGTATGTATGTATGTATGTATGTATGTATGTATGTATGTATGTATGTATGCATGTATGTATGTATGTATGTGTGTGTATGTATGTATGTATGTGTGTATGTATGTGTGTATGTATGTGTGTATGTGTATGTATGTGTATGTATGCGTATGTATGTGTATGTATGTGTATGTATGTGTATGTATGTGTATGTATGTGTATGTATGTGTATGTATGTGTATGTATGTGTATGTATGTGTATGTATGTGCATGTATGTGTATGTATGTGTATGTATGTGTATGTATGTATGTCTGTCTGCATGTATGTGTGTATGTGTGTATGTATGTTTATGTGTATGTATGTGTATGTATGTGTATGTATGTGTATGTATGCGTATGTATGTGTATGTATATGTATGTATGTATATGTATGTGTATGTATGTGTATGTATGTGTATGTATGTGCATGTATGTGCATGTATGTGTATATGTATCTGCTTTTGTATGTATATGTATGTATATGTATGTATATGTATGTATATGTATGTATATGTATGTATATGTATGTATGTATGTATATGTATGCATATGTATGCATATGTATGTATATGTATGTATATGTATGTATATGTATGTATATGTATGTATATGTATGTATATGTATATATATGTATATATATATATATATGTATGTATATGTATGTATATGTATGTATATGTATGTATATGTATGCATATGTATGTGTGAATCGGAGGTTATCTCCGGTTTATGTACTGTTCGAGTTGAATTGTTCCTGTTGATGGCAATCAATCAGCTGCTTCGGCCATTGCTTTCTTTTCTCGGAGTCCTGCAGTATAGGGGTCTTGAGCCAAAGGAGCAATGAGATATATGCCCCTTGGCTGGAAGTTTAGGTCTGTACAGGTGGGGATGTTATATTGCACTGTGGTTGAATCCCCATTCGCACCCCCCACGCATGACTGATTTTATCAGTCAGGCGCAGGAGAGTCAACTTAAACTTCTCAATCTGCAGATTTGCGTTTACTGAATTAGAGAGAGTTGAAAGTTCATTCAGAACTTCATGCCTACGATGCGGCTTGCTACATTCTCTACAAAAGAAATGATCTGTTCACATGCATGCTGACAAGACGTAGTCTATGTACAGCGTTGAGGTTCATCTAACGCAGCGTTGCCAACGTTTAGATTTCCACTCAAGCATGACATTAAAAAAATGGACTATGGAGCTAGAAGTTTACCTTCCCGCTCTTTCGTCACTTGAGAAGTAGACCGCTGTAGAAACTCAGCTCATCTTGCAATGAAATCAAAAAAATGTGGTTCTCAATTAGCCGGCTCAGATTCCTCTCAGAAATCATCCGCAATGATGATGAGGTAAATCATGAGCAATGATTGCTGTCCCACTTTGCCAGAGTCATCAGGACCTATGCAGAGGTCAAATCGACTTATCGTCTGTATCCCCATCCGTAGTATCCCTGATGGTTCCAGTCGCCACCACGGTGTGAATAGGATCTACTTCCTTTCCCGTAGTCTTTTCCACCCTTTTGCGGTGGAGGCACTGGAGCTTGTTTTGGCGGAGGAGCAGCTTCAACGGTACGCCATGATGTTGATGATGATGCTTTCGCTTTCGCTACATTGCTCGGCTTCGGTGCTGCTTTCGATTTGCCAGCTGCCGGTGTGACGCGCTCACGATCAGGAGGAACCGGAGTATCGGCAATTGCAGTCAAGTGGGCTTCAGACATGTGGATGCCCCACCTTGGCCGTTGATCATCACGTTGTTTGATGTTGTTGTAGTCTTCGATCGCATCATACAACTTTGTGAGTAGAGGTCGAGGGAGCTGTCGGTCATTTTGAAGGATCAGGTGCAAAACTGATATTCTTCGGAGTTGTGGTCGAAGTGCACACACGATGTCAACTGGATTCAATGTGATCGTGTTCTGGAAATCGACATTCCTGAAGAAATAAACAGCGTTCACTTTGTAGGCACCTGCAATGATTCTTCTGACCAACGTTGCTTGTCGGTCGAGGGCTTCGCGAGCATTTGCGGCTTTCCTCATTTCCTCTTCTGTGGTGTCACCTTTCGCCAGTTGTGCAATGTTCTCATCGACAAACAGGTTCTGTAAATCGTCAAAGGTGTATCCACATTCCAGGGTGTAGGTGACCAGCCGTTTGAAGACTACTGCTCCACAATATGCATTGACGAATCCCTCTTTGATCGGGTTTGCCGACATCACGGTAGAGTTCTCTCATCTGTTGTACAGTCGGTTCGATGAGATTACCGTCAGCGTCTTCACCGAGGTAAGGCACTTTCGGATCCAAATCCAATCTGAATTTCTGGTTCAGTTGAAAATGTTGCCATGCTGCTTCATAGGTTCCACAAAAGTTCCGTTGGAAAATTCTGTAGATCCTGAGGATATTCAATCCAATCTGCAACAGCAAGATCTTGATGAGTTCAGGTTGAGCATCTCCAATCATACAAGGTTCGACTGGTAGGACTTTTGACCCAAACTCAATCCTCTTCAACCAAGCAGGATACTCAATCACGGCATCACGTGCTTCGTCAGCCTCGTACTCCTCGATGTTGACTTCACCACCCTCGGTCTCCTCTTCATCGTTCTTTTCGGCTTGTTCCCGTTCTTCATTGAGAAATTCATCGACTTCATCTTGCTCTCTGAAATCTCTTCTCTCATCATTAATGTCATTCTCTTTGGACGTTCGATCGTCATCATCCTCCTCTGATTGAGGTTCTTCTTCTGGACTCTTCATGGTGACATCGTCATCATCCTGCATTTGTTCATCGTCATCGTCCTCTCCCGTCAAATCAACCTTGACTTCCTCCCAAGCCTGCTTGACGTGGTCTTTGACATCTTCTTCTTGAGGACGTGGTTCAGCAGTCGGCACATTTGCTACAGTGATTTTGATTCGCCTTCTCCATCCATGACTGATCAAAAATCCTCTGCAAACCACACAAATCGATAATGGTGCAGGAGTCTCGCACAGACATGCGGGGCATAGTCTATGACCTTCCTTGCTTGGACGATGAGTGACTGCCAGAAGTGATATCGCGTCATTCCAATCGGGATGTCCAGGGAATAGCCTGTGAGAATGACTGATGTGACTCGTCTTGATGTCAACGAGCTTGCGGAGTTCACTCAGGTCTGGGGAAGATTCGTCCGGAACGACATTCCCAATGAGCTTGTCAAATCGATCGATGGTGGCAATTTTCCTTGCTCCCTGCACAGAAAGTACAATCTGTTCATTTCCTTTTGTGATCATAAGACGGTAATACTTCTCATTCTTCCAATCATAAAACCATACTGCATCAAATAAATCGAAAGGAATTGTCTCTTGAACCAAGATGTGTCCGTCTGCTGATACACGAGGGGAGAACTTGGCGATGGATTCATATGTCATGTAGATGTAGACAAGGTCAGTCTGATCAATTCTTTTGAATCGCAACACCGTTTGGCTCCGCACGTCCCAAGGCGCGAAAGGCACGAAGAACGTGTTGATGCGGTCTCCTCCTCCTCCAGGACGTAGTCCTTCTCGGAAAATTTGGGCGATGTTCTCAAATGTAGTGCAGTGAAATCCTCCTCCAAGAGTATAGCCCACACCCGGGTTCATCTGGTAGGAAGTCTTGCTGTCTTCGATGTGCACACCGCCTTGAACTCTTGAATGTGCCATAGGAGCTCGGATTGCAACTGGCCAAAGCCAAATCTCTCGATCTGCAGTGCCGATTTCCAATCTCAGCGTGTGTCGCTCAAGTCTTCTGGTGAATCCATCGTCATAGTTCTGAATGATCCGCTCTAACTCACCTTTTGTGACCTTGAGTCCTAGCACTTGAGCTCGGAGTCTTTTCGTTTGTTTGTACTCTGTGAAGATAACCCTTTGGAAGTTGTTCCATCTCTCTACAAGAATTGGGTAGTTCACACGGGTCGTTCCAGCCAATGTATGATTATCTCTCCAGATGTTGTCATACTTCAAGATTGCTTCGACATTGACCCAACCTGCTTCATCGCATGGTAGTCCTCGATGACCTCGATTGTCTTTCACGCAACCCACGGAGTGGCGGAGCGCTGCATTGAATCTCTTTGATAGGTCGACTATCCATTGCGGATTTTCCCATTTCTTTCCCATCCACTCGTTCTCGGCAAATAGGTGCACATTGCTCCATCCATAGCCAAGGTATTCTTCTCTATTGACACGAGCCAATTGAAGTGTACCGATGTTATGGCCATGTGTGAATGGTTGGATGTATTTGAAATTCCAGTTCACTCCACGTTGTTCTCTTTCTTGTTTGATCCAATTCATGTATTCATCATGATCCTTGGGGTTCCATGCATTCAGCTCCTCAATGGAAGGCAGCACAGGTGGAGATTCCTCAGCTGCTCGTTCAACAAGTGCATCGAGCTCGTGACGATTTCTCACACCTTGATCAGGGGGATTGACTTCGATGCCGTTCACCAAGAATTGTCCTCCTTCTTCACGATCACCAATATCGTACGTGAAGGCTGGTTGACTGTAGAAGCTTTTGGTCACTTCTTCTTTCTCAGTGAATCTTGTTCTTCTCCATCGCTTCCCCTGTGGCATGATACTCTTCTTTGGGAGCTTATCTTTTCTGCCTCTTGTTGCAGTTTTGGATCTTTCTGAAGAAGATGGGGATTTTGACTTCTGTTCCATGATCAGTCTCATGCGCAATAACGTGTCTCTCATGTTCTCATCATCCGGTATGGAGCATTCATCAATATCATGCACTCCACCACAAATTAAGCAATACTGAACAGTCGACGCGTCGGCAATCAACTTCTCAAATTGATTACGGATGTTTCGTACCTCAGTCCGGCGCTTCTTCGCCTCCGAGGGTTGGCCCCCCACGTCCTCTTCATCCTCGTCGACTTCAATGTCATCACCTCCAGCATCTGTCTCTCCCGAAGTCTGTTCCACTCGAGGGCCCCGCGCCGTAGGCGACGTGGTCTCCTCTTCAGGCTCATCAACTTCATCCATCTCTTCATCGCTAGATGAGATCTCGACCATCTCAGGATGATCGTCGTAGTTTGCTGCAGGGAGTACCGGCATTCTGGTGATTTTCTTTTGCATCAGCAGGTCAAAGATTCCCGCCTCTCTCAGAATTGTCGTCACCATGTCATTTTCGATCAATGGTATGTATGCCTTCCTGGAGCGATTCCGCTTCGTGTTGATGGTGTCAGTAGGGCGGCATGAACTGCAATAGAGCCATAATGACTCTTCCAATCCAGCGAGGCAACTGTCAAGGTTTGCCCCCCATCCACCAAACATCGTAGGAAATTGAACGCCAGGGTCAAGCATCCCAAGCCAAAACTCGAAAATCTCGCCGATGTATTCAGCTGTCGCCGTTGGAGGGAACATTGATTCGACCTCTTCTTTGGTCAGTACTGTCTTCATGTGGGGGTTGTCCAAAATACCTTTTCCCGGACAGCCCTCAATCGCTCAGCCAATCGCGTAGCAACCGCGGTACCACAGTGAGCAATCGCGGAAGGGTTTGTTCTTCGTTGATCAGATCATATACATAAAAAATAAGTTATGTATTATATAATGAGGATCCATGCGTGAACGCATTCGATTTCAAATTTGGGAACAAAATAGGCTCGCGCGGTCCGGAAACGGTCCGGAAAACTCACAGTAGTACCAGCAGCAG
>CAMXCT020002435.1:144028-211528 GCA_947184155.2 Cladocopium goreaui
CAGGTCGTGTACTGTGTCATGGTCCATGGCACAATGTAGGAAGACCTTCTGTCGCATCAATGACTTCTCAAGCATGGCCCAAATGACTTCCTTGCCTTCACCTTCTCCCCAATAGAAAGGCTCGCGCCCACACGCAAAGATCTGTTTCCAGAATCTCTCATTGGTGGAGTGCATGATGCCTTTGTCTTTCAAGATTCCTGCAAACTCCTCGGCAATGGATACAATCGATGATTGGGACCCAAGAAACCGGGCGTCCTTCAAAATGTTGACAAATATTGGAAGAGGTGCTTCCTGGCTGATCTCTCCGATGATTCCCGCCAACTTGGTGACGAAATCGGCATTTGGTACCAATGTGCGAGTTTGTCCTCTGAACAATGATGCGAATGAGATCCAAATGTGAATCGTCACACTGGTGAATGTTGCAGTATTGGTTCGTAGGAAAGTCAATGCATCCGTTGCTAACTTCAAGAATTCCTCGGGTTTCTCCAGGGATTCATAGGGAAGTTGGTACACCTTGATGGATGACAGACCCAAGTTGTTGAGTCCAGCTTCTATGTCATGAATGATCCTCGAGCTAGATCTCGTTTGATAGGTCAAGTCCGTCAAGATGAGAGACTTGTTGTTTCTCACTTGTCCTCCCAGTTCATCCCATCGATCCATCCAAGGCTTCCCGATGATGAATTGGCCAATCTTGCTTCCCAGCTTCTTGAGCTTGTTGCGAGTGTCGCCCTCCACAGTGTCTTCAACGCCCAATGTCAGCATTGCTAAGACCTCCGTCACTGGATATCCTTTGCATCTGACAAGTTCAGTGGTCGTGATGATGTAGTGGTAGAGCTTCAACCATTCGTAATTGCTCTCATTGATCATGTGGGAATCAAGTTGTCCCTCAGTCAACATATTGAAAGAAAGAGCAGCGTGAAATGTCAATCTCCTCAAGTATTATTTCCAGATCAAATTGGTTCCATACTTGTGAGTGGTGTGAGGGCCCTCTACGGTGGAGATAACGAAGTCTCTGCCTGATCTCAAGAACGCAATTCTCTGTTCTTGATGTGCATAGTCCTCGGCGGCATGAAGTCGCACTTCCACAGTCGAAGGCTTCTTCCTCTTCATCCAGTCTTCAGTTGGAGTCCAATTCTCATCTCTCTCTGGTTCGGCTTGATCTTGAGATGTCGTTCCTGGTCCAGATCGGAAAGCTGCATGGGTTGACGAAGATGCACCTCCGCCAGTTGATGATCTCGGCATCTTCTTCGGCTGAATGTTCGAACCTTGTTGTTGTGATGCCTGTGATTGTGGTCTCTCCGGTGGAGAAGATCCACTCTGGGCGCTTGGTCCAGTCGACGTGTCATCATGGATCCATGAAGGTTCCTCATTGTTCCAGAAATCAACTTCATCAGGGAGTCGTCCATCTTTGAAGGCTAGAGGAATGTCCCAGTCATCGAAGTTGTGCATGTCTCCACCTGTTCCTCCTTGTGTCTCAGTCATTGTTGTTGTGAAATCTTTGAGGGAACTGTGACATGCATGACGTCTTTCTTTCTCAGTGTATCTGGCACCTTCATCGGCAATCGAGACATTGTAACCTTGTCCGATCAGAATTCCCTGAGGGATGTCGAAGGCTTTGAGGATTGAAAAATGGATGTCAGATAGGATTGAGATCTTTGCCAAATTTCCGTCTCCTCGTGCGCTGGTCTTGTGTCTTTCGATTGTCGTGCCGAGGGCCAACAAACATAAGAAGTGATTCTGGGCTGCACTCCTTCCTCTTGGTTGGTTGGTTTCAAAAGCAATCACATCCTTCATCACATCTTGCAAGATGATCTGATTCTGTGGGTTTCGCTCATTGTGATACCTCAACGCATGTCCTAAGTGCCTCATCTGAACATCGACCATGTGCTTCACTGCCGTCAAATAGCTGTCATTGTCAGATGGAGACTCGGATTGACCTTGGTCAGTTCATCCATGACTTTGAAGTACTCGGCAGTTCGGGTCACAGCGAGCCATGAAGTCGCACTTGGATCTGTGTTGAAAGATGGAGTTCCTCGAAATCGTTGCTTCATGTTTCTAATCTTTGCCTCAGATTCTGCAGCTGAATTTCGGTCATCAAAGGGTTCAGGAAAATGTCCCTTGGACAAAACAATCCAGAGTTCGTCCAGTCTGTCGTAGATCTCCTTATCCATAAAGAGTCCCATCATGGCATCTTCATGAGGACATCTGCCGGCGAAGACCTTCACAAATCTCGATCCCTTTGATATGAATTCCCATCCGGAACATTTCTTCTCAGTGTCCTGTGATCTCTGCAGCAGCTTGTAGGCGATTTCCAGTGCTTCCGAAGTCGCTTCACTGGTGTACCTGGTGTTCGCAAAATAAGCTGAGTAGACAACGACAGGTGGCATGCCAAATCTGATCCACTGGTTGGCAATGTCGTCACTTGAGAGTAGCCTGAAGTTCGAACCTCGAGTATCCCGAAATGGTGGTGGAGACTTGGCTACGATTGTTCCTTCGGATGACCCTTTCAGCACTCTCTGGGCAATTGTGATTCGGCTGTTTGAGAATTGTCCTAATGAATTCAGGTCATTGGTTTCGGCCATCTCACTTTGTACAGAAGGAAGTTGCACGGACCGTTGGACACGTGACAACAACTCAATCAACGGCAATAGTTGTACGGACCGTTGGACACGTAGCAACCAATCGGAGTCGAATTCAGAAAGCGGTTGACACGAAAATGATAAATGCCACGAAGAGAGAATCTGAGAACAAAAGTTGATGTCAATCTCGAAAGGCACCAGTGCAGTAGAGATCGCTCGAACGAATGGTCAATGGCGTCGAGCTCTCGGGTAGCACAAACGGATGTTGCCACCGACTTGACTGGGTGACTGCGGACATTCTCGGAATCACGAGACATTTCACTTTTCAATTGGTCATCAAATGCAAGTGTTTTCCAACGTTTCATCACTTTGACGTTCACAAATGGACTATTCTTGATTACATGTTCATTAATCCCATTCATGATGATTTTGGCTATCCATTTCGTATACACTTGTGTGATGCGAGTTTCCCTGCCAGCACACTCAACATGGTCATGACGGCGATCACATCTTCTGCGTAGTTTCGGAAAAGACACCCCCCATGTGACAATCTTCCATGGTTTCTTGATTGGTTTGGGAGTCTCTTGGAACTGTGATTTCAAGCCATACATGCATCCATCGAATTTGTGCTCATGAGATACGGTTCCTTCCACAAGGTCAGTCATCCTACGGTCCTTCCAGTAATCACAACCTCTAGGCAGTTCAAGCAAGGCTGGTGATCCCATGTTGATAAGTTCACTTAGCACTGACGCGAACACTTCCCACATCGCCCAGAAGATCTGCTTCTTTGCTTCGATGAGTTGTGTCGTTGCTTCGCTTACCCATCGGTTGATTCGGTTCCATGGTGAACCTCCTGTACATGGACCTGCAAAGAACACTGAATCGAGTTTGGTCCGAAGGCATCGCCTTGCTTTACTGATTCCATACGGAGAGAGCATGTCGTCATCTTCAGTGATTGGCACGACATGAAACTTCATTTCGTCTTTCATTTTGTTCTGCAAAAACGTGAACCAGTTTCTCTCTTCCGAACACAACAAGACGAAGCATGGGACTGCTCGAGGAACTTCGATCAAATTGATTGCTAGGGAAAACTTTGCAAACTTGGATGTCATCAAGTCACAAGGTGATTTGGAAATTTGAAATTCCAGAGTTCTATTTTTCTTTTCTCTCCAAAGGATTACCGACACTTTGGGATGGTCAACCTCATGTTTGCCTACTTCAATGTGATATTGATAAGGGACAAAAACATCAGTGATGGGGATAGTATTCAACTCATCGCAATGGGTGCAGAGCGTGATTACTCCCTGATTCACTTTATAGTTCTTATCTCCATCGATCACTTCGGCATTGGCGAGCACCTTGAATGTCGATTTTCCTGTCCAAAATTCATTCAACATGTTTGTTGATTCATGATTGTCGCCTTGAAATCTCCATGTATCTTTGATCACTCGAGTGTTCGTTTTGAACTTTTGTTCAGTTTCCCTTTCATCACATATGATCCTAGGGTCACAAGGACAGTCTTCGCAATCCTGTGGTACAAAGTTCTGCCGTCTTGGCGTTTTGTGAATTCGGATCAATGTCTCTTTCCCATCCCACTGCCAATAGTCTTCAATTTTCTTGTTTAACACTTGGGATTTTCGAGTGGATTTTACATGCGGAATAGTATCGTTGATTTCTGATTCCGGATGCTTATGACATAGGCCAGGTGTTGAAGTGGACTGTGGATGCCCCTTTTCACTGTGCGAATGCCATCCTTCACCCTCACTCCCCCCATGAACAAGGCGCATAAGCGTATTGAAGGCACTGGTGAATGGATTTCGGGCGGTGATGTCTGTGCATCTAAAAACAATGCATCAACCGAGAACATCAGCATTGGTGAATCGGCCGGATGCTGTACACGACTAGGTTGTGTTGACACACACACGAGTCACGTTGTGAGCTCGAGTGGGCAGGCGGGGCATGCACGTGCTTTGACGACATCACCCGGTGGGTCGAAGTCGTTGAAACGGATTGTGAAACAGTGTCCGGGATCAACGGCTGCTTGTTGGGAGAATGATACTGAAAACACGCTCGTTCAACCCACTTATCAAATCTGATGGCCTGCTCTGGTGGAGAAGCACGGTGTTCGACCTTTGTCCATGCACCATTGAGAAGAACCCATGTGGATCTTAACACATCTGGCGGTACCATCAAGCCGGGCGGCTTGGGGCGATAAAACATCGGTTGCTTGACGACAAAAATGGGATCCATACCTGGCAAATATTGTAGCTTTTCTTTACTAGTCAAACCTTTCCTATACACTTCTTTTGGCAGGATAGGGGTTTCTGTGTATGGGAAATTTGGGATGTCCTCAGTTTTGGATTGGAAAACTTGGCGAGTAGTCATATCGACATCGGTGCTTGGTTGCAACATGTCTAATACTTCTTTGCTCTGCAAGTCCTGAGGCTCCAACAAGTTGATTAGCATACAAGCTTTCTTCCATGCCATGGGATTCTTGAACCCTTTAGTATGGATATCTGCTGCCATTTTGGCTGTAATTTCATAGATCAAAACAAAATGATCCTTTTGGAAATGTTCATGCATGGAGGCAATGGAAATACCATGGGTGCGCTCCAAATGACCCATGGTGGGGTTTCGTCCTGATCTGACAACACCAATCATACCTTGATTATCGTCATGAAACAGGAGCTGAGGAAAAACTTTGGCTAAGACTTTCCACAGACTTAATGCGGGGATTCCTAGAGTCCTAAGTGCAGTATCTGCAGCCACAATTTCAGCTTCGGGGGTTGAATGACTAACACACCCTTGTCGCTTACTTCCACCAGCAAGTGGGAACCTTTTGAACTTACCTTGGACTTGTAAGTGCGATCCTGAAGTTGATCTCAAGGATTGGGCACATCCAGCAAAATCCGCATCTGCAAATAGTCCTAACGATAAATCTTCAATTTTGTCTCCGACCCATCCTATCATTTTAAGGGACAATGTGGAGTTGACATAACACATTAGGTGATGAAGACGGGCATCATCATCCTTTGTCCATTTGGTCACATTACGTGCCAATGCATTGATGGATCTCAAAAGGTCAAACCGCGCAATGCGGGCTGCATACAACAGCTTCATAAGCACACTAGCTGCATGCGGAGCTAGATTCCCTCGGCTCAGTGACTCACTGTCTTCGCCAGGACGTGAGTTGCCAGTCTCGTAGAGAACAGGCATCTCTGGATCGAAGGAATGTGCACACCAAGGACACTCAACTTTGCTCTTACCATCGGAAGGAGCTTGATATGGGCTGCTTTTCGTTTCCTCTGGAAGGCTTGGAGTTGATACCTTTTTCAACTTTGTGTCCTTGCCAATAATGTCAAGATACTTTTCTACCGATAACTTTAACAATCCTTCCATGTTATAAGTTATGGTCTTGACTTTCTTACCATTGTGTAACTGGGTTTCACCTTGGGATAAAACACATCCTAAGTAAAGTCCCAGGTCGGTTTCGGGTTCAATGCGCAAAACCGTGCGCAGCATTTCCCAACCCTTGGCCAGATTTTCGGAGGGCCCAGCAAGCTTAAGATCATCCACATAGATTACCAACAGCAGTTTGAGCTCATCATGAAAATACATAGAAGGCCATTCCTCTCCAATGGGTTTAAAACCAATTTCTTGAACCTTCTTGTCACAATGTTGTTCCCACATCGTGCCTGAGTCAGGATGTCCGTACAATGCTTTGTCGAGTCTTACCACAGGGCGACGGAACTTCCAGTATTGAATCTCAGGAGGCCATGCATCGGTGGGTAATTCCACCCAACACAAAGGTCCCTTCAACTTGGCCTGGATGTATGCTTGAATCGCATCTGCAAGCTTGACTGCATGTCCGGGAAGACATCCATAGAAATCGGCCCATCGTGAGGCTTCGAAGGATGCAGGTGAGTTCCCCAAATCTTGAAAGAACGCTGTTTCCCAATGTTGATTCTTCACTTGGTTGCCCAGTAGAACACCTCTTCCTTTGAACTTTCGACCGGGGTTATCTTCAGACAATTGGTAGTTCTTCTCGACACATATACCATGAACTCTAGCCATGTGAACTTCTTTCTTGTTCTTCTTGGCTTCTGCGACAACATCATCATACTCACGAACCATTGTAAAATCAAATACTTCTTGATCCCGAAGACCCTTCCATTCCTTCAGCATAGCTTCTTTAGCTTTGGGATTGGATTCGATTTCAGCTCTGCCAACAGGTCGTGATACCATGGCATTAAAGAGCTTACTCCCCAGGCCTCCAGGTGGTACCTTGGTTCGATGACTTTGGTTGGATGCAGAAGTACACGGCATAGTTGGGAACGCAATGAACTCATCGTCATCATCAGTGGTTACGTTCTTCATGTCTTTGACGTTGACACACTTGCCATTCTTGATCATTGTCGATTCGCCCGGCGTTGCCAAGGAGAATCTCGAAATCCCACCTGACAATGTGTTCCAAACTTCACCACTCCACGATGCTTTTGGGCCACGTCCTTTCTCGATCTCCGACCATTCATCCCATTCAGTGAGATATTCCTCGTCGTCCGGGACATCAGTAGAAGCATCGGAACATGGACTAGCATCAGCGTTCCTCTTCACTTTACGACAATCAATGTAACGTTTTCCATGGACATCGTCATCATCGACTATGTCGTACAGATCAAGATATGTACTTGTACATGTGATAGGTAAGGTGATTTTGTTCTTCACTACTTCACCAACACCTGCATCGGATTTCTTCGACTTTGAATGTGAATCATCCTTCTTACTCTCGTCATCCTCCTCATCGTCTTTGGACTTCGGCTCGTTCTTGTCTTTCTTTGAATCTTTCTTCTCCTTCTTCAGTGCTTTCTTCTTCTTTTCTTCAACTACCCTTTTGGCTTTGTCATCGGCCTCTTTCTTCTCCAACTTCTTCTTCTCGGCTTTGAGGATGGTGTTCCGATCAGATTGAGAGAGTTTGCGCCATTCTTCAGGAGAGTAAGTTCCTTTGGGACGTAACGACGTCTTGAACAATCTTCTGCCATCATCTCCAATCTTGTATGGGTAACCCTTGACATTCAACTTGACCTTCTCACCATCATCATTGAGGTATACCTTCCCGTCTCCAGCTTAGCCTGACTTCCAATGTTCTGGTTGAACATCAATGAGTTCTTGGAGAGTCATCTCTTCTGGATCTTTGTCTTCACCGAAGATACCCTCTGCGTCTTCAAGAGGCTTCTTTGAGACTTTTCCACCACTTGGTCCAGGTCCACCTTCATCTCCATCATCAAGCTCGTCATCGTCTTCGTCGTGGTCTTGTTCTTCATCATCTCCACGACGTACTTTGGAGGGATCACTGTCGAGGAGTTCTCTTTCCTTCATTCCTTCCAAGGTGGTGTTTACCCTCTCATACTCCTGTTTGCATGGAAATGTCAATGGAGTAACCATCTCGACTTTTTCAGTCAGATGAGGTTTGAGAAGGCGATGTTCTGGTTTGCTAGCATCGTCACCAAGATTCTGGTGAACGAATTCACTCAATGGCGATACTTTGTATTGTCTTGACCAATGCATCCCGGGACCAATGTGATATCCTGCGAAAACTCCTGGAATAGAATCAGGCCCAAACTTGTGAAGTTGTCCTGCCTCTCTGGTCTTCGGAGGTTTGTAGTTCACACGAGCACCATAGGGAATGAGTTTGCCAGCAAAGTCAGATCCGTGGAGTTTGCACCAAGCACTAAGTTCATCATCGTTGGGTTCTACGTTGAGTAGATGACATACACAAAGGATTGCTGTTCTCCAGAAACACGGTGGTAATCCAGCTTCCAACAGGCATGTAGAAGTGGCAGTGAGGATGAATTGGTTTGTCCTCTCGGCAATTGAATTGGTTTGAGGTCTTCCAGGCAATGAGTGATCAATCGGAATCTTCATTTCATTCATTGCTTCAATGAATTGTGGAGCATGATCAGAGTAAGCCTGTCTGACCTTTTTGGCGCCGATGAACTGTTTCACTGCTCTGACTACATCATCTTTGGTCATTCTGTCAGATGGATAAGCACCAATGATCCCTGTAAAACAGTCTCTGACAACCAACACTTCCTTCTCGAGGACCAACACGTCATCATGGACTTTGGATGTATCCACAGCATCAAAAGTGATGAGGTCGCCGAACTTCTTGAGTTCCCTCTTGTATGCACCACGACGAGTCTTGAAGTGTTTCATCTTTGCACGAATGCATGAGTCGCAATACGGATTCTTGTACCTGTGGGTCAACTTGTGATTCAAGCTATTAGCTTCTCTCTTGAGTGTTCCTCTTTTGGCTACCCTGGACTCACCTTCGATAACATCGACCTCGATATCATCTTCATCACCCTCAGCGGCGTCTTCAGGAGCACCATGACCTTCATCTTCAAAGTCTGTCTCATCACCAGGGGGTCCATCATAAGGAGTTCCAGGTGTATATTCGCCGTCTTCAGGTGGTTCTTCCTCTTCTCCAGGAGTTGCCGTTTGTTTTCGCCGGTCCATTGCTCTTCCCTTCTTCTTCTTGAGCTTCTTGACATGTCGGGAACACCTCTGATCTTCATTCAATGTCTCGAGACCACTTTCTCCATCGAGATAGATTCTTCGGGAAGGTCGACCTACATCATCTATGTCATCGAGTTCGTTGAAATCATCTTGGGCATGTGTCAGTAGGTCATTGATCTTCGATGCATGATGGCATTCATGTGGAGTGCATTCGTATGTTCCAAGATCAACATAGGGGATATTGTCATGGATTGTCAAATCGATGCGTTCTCCATCCTTTGTGATCATGAAAGGCATCTTACCAGAAGGCCATACAAAAGAGTATCCCTCTTCCATGCATCGTTTCCCAAGAGACATCACGGAAGGAGTGTCATCTAATACATAGGCATGAGACGTCATGTCAAAGGTTCCCAGGTCAATCTCCGCTTCCGTTTGAGTGGCAGTTGAACCATTGGCGGTGTGGAACATGATAGGATCACAAGTTCGTTGCTTCAAGTTCATCCTTTCAGCTTTCCTTGCGGAAATCAGGTCATGTCCGCTTCCAGAATCTAGGATGAATCTACGATCTTTGGCTTGTGCTGGTAGTGAAATGCACATCATATTCTTGGACTTCTTGAGGGATTTTCCAACTTCGTGTGCAACAAGCTCTTCAGTAAAGACCAAGTCCTCATGATCATTGTCCAGTTTGACCAGCATGTCGAACTTCGGGCCGATGATGATTCTCACCTCATCAACATGACGATGGAATCCACATCTAGCCATAATGATAGCTCTGGCCCTTGCTCGGACTGAACCAAGAATGTTGTCAGACTTGGACTGATCATCGGTCAGTTCATCGATCTTTCTGAAGACGTATGGTTTGTTGGGATCACGATAGATACGTTTGGGTAGTCCCTCTTGGTAGTTTTCAATGGCGATCTTGTGCACTTCGGTCTCCAGATCAAATGAGATCCTGCGAATATCAGAAGACTTCTTTGCGCTGGCTATCCTCGGTGAGGAATAGTCCATTGCATCTTCATTGTCGCTATCAAAGAAGGAATCAATGGTAATGGGAGTTGCCTTCTTCTTTGGTGTCTTCTTGCTGGTTCTTTCTGAAGATGCTGAAGGCGATTGGTCTGCATGTAGGAACTTGCATTTGCTCCCAAATGTGCAGGTACCCTTTTGCCAATTCCAACATGTTCTCTTTTTGGGTCCAGCTGAAGAGGAACTTCCTTTACCCTTCCCTCTTGATGAATCTCGACTTCTACTTCTACCTTTCTTATCCTTCATCTTGGCATCATAGACCTTCTGAGAATGACTGTAAAGACATTTGTCACCTTTGTTACACCCACCTTTGTTGAAGAAGTAGTTGCAGAAAATCTTCTTCTTGTCAACGGGTGAAGATGATCTTCCCTTCCCACCTTTGCCTTTCTTGTTGTTCTTGTCGGCATGAGATTTCGGAGAAGGTGTCGGGAGGACTGAGGCAGCTTCACTCTTCGCCTTTGCTTTAGGTCGCTTAGGAGGATCACTGGTAGATGATGCTGCTGCTTCGTTCTCCTTCTTGGTCTTGATGGGAGCGGCAGGCTTCTCTGCATCTTCCAAGGCCGGTGTGGTCTTGGTAGAGGTCAACGACATCTTGACTGCACGCTCTCTTTCCTTCAACAGTCGTTCTTGCTTTCCTGGTGCTATGTAGCCTTTGATCATGGTGATCAGGAAATCATAGGTCTTTTCAGGATGCCCTTCATCAAAGGTTCGGTATCGGCTGATATCAAAGTACATGAGCTTTGAGTGTTCAATCTTCCGGAATAATGTGTCACGCAGTGAATTTGTAGATGGACGATCATCATGTTTCATGTTGTACACGATGTCAAGCCACTTGTTGTAGAAGGCTTCAAGTTGATCATCTCCATAGTAATTGAACACATAAAGATGATGAGAGTTATAGAGAACTTCAGTGTGGTCAGGGGATTTGAAGCTTATCAGAATCATTGCAAACAGCTCTCGTCCCTTGATGAAATCTCCACTCTTTCCATACATCTGGTTCTTCATGGACATATCATACTTCACTTGCATGGACTTTTCCCCAGCATTGTCAATGACCTTCCTCAAAGCATTGGAAAGTTTGGCATCGATAGATTGAAATCTCACCTCAGGTGCCTTGGCCAACGCGTCCAAGTCCGGTTGGTCTGCAAGACACGGAGCTAACCATGCTTTCCAATCTTCATAATTTCGATCTCCACTAGCAACACAGACTTCATGAACGACACTTCCCTTCCAAGATGAAAGTTCAGTAGTCTTAGGCCAAGGTTGGAGATTGATCTTTTCCGCCTCCCTCAGGGACACAGATGATTTTGATTTGTCCTTCTCAAGGTTCTCCAACTCTTTGACATTGGTGTTGTACTCGTTCCTGAGCTTTTCAAAGGCTTCAGCCTCTGCTCGATATTCTTGTTCTTCATCATTGGCACGATCTTCAGCTTGCGAGAAGTTATTCTTGTAGTAGTCCTTCCGGTCTTCCATCTTCTTTAATTCATCTTGAGGATTTCGAACTTCTACATTCTTCTCTTGTTTCATCTCTTCTAGCTCGGCTTTCAATCTGGCATACTTCTCTTCACATTCACTTCGAGGCATAGCATTATTGGGGTTCCCAAATAACGTAGCCGGCATGTTCTGCAATGAAGATGAAGCGGCTTGATTTTCGAGCTTCAGTGCAGCAATAGTGCTCGACATCTCTTCTACCTCAGCGAAGCGTTCATTGGCAAGATGGTGCATCTCGGTCAGGTGGCTTTCAGGGATAGAATAATCAGTCGCTCCTTTGATCACAAGTCGTCTGTCATTCAACATTCTGATGGAGCGACCTGCATCCCTGTGTGCACGTTCGAGAGATTCCTTTTGGGCTTCAACTTCAGTATGTAGATGGGCAACCATTGCATCTCTGTCATCGATCTCATTGTGCAAGTTGTCAAACAAGGTACTTGTCACATTGGGATTTTTGCTCATATGATCGATCTTGTCCAGAGCGTCTTGATACTTTTTGCCAATTGAGTCGAAATGTTTCTGATATGTTTTGAGTAGACTCTCATTGTCAAGAATTTCAGCTCGGGCTCGAGAGTACAAATTGTCAACTTCTGCCTTAGATACTCTGAGATTATCCCGTTCACGTACAGCTTGCATGTACATTTCATATTGTAGTTCGCCATTTGGTGACCTACTCGGTGATGATCTCCTTGCTTGCTGGCAGGAAAGTTCATGATACTGATTCTTCGATTCAGTCAGTTGATGTTGCATTCGGTCTAAAAGGCTTTGTTTCATGTGTAGTTCCGAACGTAGTCCCATTATCCTCATGTCCCGCATGCCACCTGACTCAGATGATGATTCTTCGCAAAGCTTGCTCTCTGATGTCATCAATCGCGAGTGCAGGTTCTCATTGTGAACCAATTGCAATCTCAGTTGTGATTCTTCCAAAGCTAAATGATGTTCACATTCGGCATAGCGGTCATGTTCAGATCTTATGTTGCTACGAAATTCTCTCATGATTTCATCCCTCTTCATGTCAGCAGCATCGAGCTCAGTTTCCAGTCGCCTAACGTTCATAGACATAGTGTGCTTCATCGTCTGGTTCTGGTTGGCAACCTCGAGCATCTCGATACGTAGAGCACATGTCTGGTCATTGGCATAACCGACTGCTAGAGCTTCTTGCTTTGCATTCATCTCTGCGTTCTCTAATTCCAGTTTGAGTTGATTGATGTGAGCATTCGCATCAGCACCCACATGTACCATGATTGTATTTGCTTGTCCCATTTGTTCATTGAATTCCGAACGTAGTTGAGAATATCTAAATTCCAAATGAGATGCTGCTTCATTCGACATAGTTCGATACCTCTCCAACTCCTCGATCCTGTAGGTTGCACCTTCATCTTCTTGTTGTGCAGCCTGTAATTCAAAATTCAGCATCTGAAGTTGTTCAGTCATCGATGTCATTTCTTGATGAGTGGTACTCTCCAGGAAAATAAACTGTTGATAGGCATAGGCAGCCGTCTCAGTCAGTCGCGCTTGAAGTACGGATTCTTCTTCAGTAGCCCTGTCTAGTGATGCCTTGTACTCTGCTAATTCGCTCTGATAGACAGTGAAGATGTCGCTACCACTTGATGGGGCATTCACTTGTTGATAAGATCCTACCCCTGATGGTGTAGCGTCCTGAATCGGTGAAGGCGGATTCGATGAGGTAGGCTTTGCCTTAGTCCTTGGAGTCATCGGAGGCGACGATTGTCGGGCAGATGATCTTCTCTTTCCCGGTGTGCTGTCCCTATCTTCAATTGCTTGCATTGTCGAAATTTGTCTCCCCCTCGGAGCAACCAGAGGTCGTCTGGGTAGGCTTGGTCTCAGTTCTGAGGTTTCGCTTCCACCAGTATCGATACTCTGTGAAGAATTTGACTGCGTGCCGGCAGCTGGTGCGGCGGCATGTCCAGAGAAAGAAAATGCGTTATCGCTGCTGTCTTGTTCAGCCATCAGTAAGTTCCGCGGCTACCCGCTCGTAGGCTCCGTGGGAGACCTACGGCTGATAACCTGTGAATCGGAGGTTATCTCCGGTTTATGTACTGTTCGAGTTGAATTGTTCCTGTTGATGGCAATCAATCAGCTGCTTCGGCCATTGCTTTCTTTTCTCGGAGTCCTGCAGTATAGGGGTCTTGAGCCAAAGGAGCAATGAGATATATGCCCCTTGGCTGGAAGTTTAGGTCTGTACAGGTGGGGATGTTATATTGCACTGTGGTTGAATCCCCATTCGCAGTATGTATGTGTATGTATGTGTATGTATGTGTATGTATGTGTATGTATGTGTATGTATGTGTATGTATGTGTATGTATGTGTATGTATGTGTATGTATGTGTATGTATGTGTATGTGTGTGTGTATGTATGTGTATGTATGTGTATGTAATTGTATGTATGTGTATGTATGTGTATGTATGTGTATGTATGTGTATGTATGTGAATGTATGTATGTATGTATGCATGCATGCATGCATGCATGTATGTATGTATGTATGATTGTATATTATGTGTGTATTATCTTCTCTAGCAATGAAACGGACATGTGGCTTCCAAACATGGCCTTCTCACAATGGAAATGGAAGTCGAGTTTGTTGAGGATCTGGTCAGCTGCTGCCTGACACTCAGCTGGCACTTAGCAAATGATCCGGTTGCAAGGGCTGATGATGTGCTCAAACACCTGACCTGAATATTGACCTCTCCATTCGGCTCCACCTCTTTGGCAGACCTTAGCATGAGTGGCTTGCAATTTTAGGCAATCCAAGGGATTGAGCACTTTTCCCAAGAGCAAACTCATGAACAAAATGCTTGGAAAATGGCTGTGGTTTCGTTCGACGTTTGACCGGACGCGGCATTTGTGCAAGCGTTCACATCAGAATTCCACACTATATTGCTCTGTGTGCTACAACCGCCAACAGTTCAAGATGTGGCTTACTCCGGCTTGCTCTTCTATAGAATGACAATGAAGTTGGGTAGCAATGGATTGGAATGCTCTGGCTCTGGTGTCCTTCCGTCGTTGTTTCCGAACTTTTCCAAGCATGTCTTCCATTTTTGAGCAACAGCATAGCGGATCAAGACGTGGAGAACATTCAGGCCTACATATCTGACCGTAACACACCGTCACATTGCGGTCTGGCTCACAAAGTGGAATAACGGAATAACAGTGCACCCATAAGATTGTTTACCAATCCATCCCATCCCAAAATGCCAATTTTGCGTCCTGTACCCCATTGGAACATCTTCAAACGGGTCAGCACTGCACCTTGACCTGTCGAAGCGGGATCTTCTTGAGCTGCGCCTGTCTGGAAAAAGGTAACACTTGGAAAAGCTGTGTGGCACAAATGTGTCACTGTTGATGATAGTGATTCCAAATCAATGTAATTCATTCTCAAAAACAAGTCTCGGCATATAACTCTGAAAATATCTGGAAACACTCACCACAGGGAGAACCGCTGCTAAGGAAAGGCAGTTCTGCGATGTAAATTGTGGTAGCACCTGCATGGCCGCTCGCTTGGGGTACTTCAGCAACGCTATTTTCATCTTGTTTGCCTTGAGCCACAGCTGGAGTGTGGTGCGGAAGTTCCATCACAAGTTTGCAGCGCTCAACTGCTCCATAATTTGTTGCCATGACCAAAATCAAAATGACTTCAGGATTCGATGAAGATAAAGAAATGTGCTCAAATGCATCTGAGCAAGCAACAGTTTCGGTCGACGACATGGCCACTAAATCACTCGGAGGCAAAGCAAAATCCTGCAAATGTGTGCATCCTCTGCAATGTAGGAGTAGCTTCTCGAACCAGGGATAGAAAATGAACAAAAAAATGGCAAGGATCTTGTTTTGCAAAAGAGACTGAAATGGAGGAGACACTTATTCATTAGAAGCTCCATCAATCTCTGGCTGATTTTCTGGGGAGAAAACAAAGTCCCATGGTTGATCACAATTTTCCCACTTTTCAATGGCAGTTTTGGATCATTTGGGGGATCTACAGCACCCATTTGGACAAACCCATCAGACCGAACATCCAGACGCCACTCGATGGTCCTGTCTGTCGCTTAATGACCTCAGAATGTGGATCCAAGTCATGTAGGGGGGTCAGTTCACCTTGGGTAAATACCAAACTAAGTGAGTTGATGTTGACACTAATGTCATCAATGTGGAAGGATATGGAACAATCGCAGGTGGCTTGACCCATCGCCATTTCCCCATGATCCTTGTGATCCCAATGATCGCCCTGATCTTCAATCATATTGGCATATGTTGATATACATTATAAAATGATATATCATTAATATATCATTATATATTATACTAATTATTGGCGATGTAATTGTCATCATCTCAGCCCATGTTGGTTGGTTTTGTAGGTATTTGTATGTTTCCAAATGAATATCCAATGGTCCAGTGTGGGTGCCCCGCGGGGCCGCTAAGTGATTTCTGCCGCTTGCCCCGCTTGCCCCGCTTGCTCCCCTTCTAGGGAAAATAAGTGAATCTTCCTCCTTGCCCCGCTTGCCCCGCTTGCCCTACTTGCAAGCCGAGGGAAGATCGGTGGTTCTTCCCGCTTGCCCCGCTTGCCCCGCTTGCCCCGCTTGCCCCGCTTGCCCTGCTTGCTTTGGTTTCACCACACAGCAATATGAAAAAGGAATAGAGGTGGTAACGTGAATGGAATGTTTGGGCGAGTGGGGCGAGTGGGGCGAGTGGGGCGAGTGGGGCGAGTGGGGCGAGTGGGGCGAGGGGGGCGAGTGGGGCGAGTGGGGCGAGTGGGGCGAGTGGGGCGAGTGAGGCGAATGGGGCGAGTGGGGCGAGGGGGGCGAGTGGGGCGAGTGGAGCGGCCGACGGGGATTAAGTGGCGACTCCAAACACCGTGGCATCAATACGAGATTGGATTCTGCAAGTTCCCTTTGTAGAAGACGTGTGCAAGATCTCCTTGACAGGTTCTTTCTAGACGCTGCTGTGCAAGATCCTTTTGTACAAGGTCTGTATGAGACCAAACAAAGATCGACTATGTTTAAACATGTCCTAGAAAAATTGCGTTGAACATTACATGACACCAATGTGACATTAAGCATCAAGCATCACCGGAAGCAACCTCCAGCCATTCCGGGAATGCGCACCGACGCGCAGTGCACGTGCCCCGCGGGACCACAGACCCGATGGTCACAGTGAGGAGTGGACTATTGTGCCATCTCTATTTGATTGCGTGCCAACATCACGCATGCTGGCATCAGCATCTGCTGAATCCCTAAGGTAGAAGCCATTGTCATGGTGCCACTTAGCATCGGCACCTGCAGACGCAGGAGTCAGCGACATGGCCGGTGTGGACAGGACTCCCGTGAGTCTTCTTTCCCCCATGAAGCAGAAAAATTATATCGCAGTCGGAAAGGATGGTAGAAAACAGAAATGGTAGAAAACAGAATAAACAGGTGCAAGTTTCAATTCTTTCTTGGACTTGATCAGGAACAAATAAAACATGTGTCTTGCTTCAACATCTCGAACGGCTATGTTCAGCGAACAGTGGCTTCATATGCGCCGCACAAACTATTTTGGAGCCGCGGTGTTGGCTGTCCGCTTTGCCTCAAAAAGAATAGATTGGGCCTTTGTCAATCTCATGCCACCAGCGCACACGATTGAACACTAGAAGGCCAAGCAGACTGTTTTGAATGTGGCTTTGGACACCGTGATGAACCACTATGCAAGATCTTCACACCACAATGTCTTGTCATGAAAATGGGTGGGTTGATTGAAATTGACGCACAATATGTTGCAGCCACCATACAGTCTTGATTGAAAGCATTCACCTCGTAGGGTCAGGAACACGCTCGGGCTGGAAAGAAGCCAGAGCTTAATTTCGAGGAATCGCACCATTATTGACGCGTATCTTTGGAAACAAGACTTATATACAACAAGTGCTTTGGAGCACATTGTCACTCTTTTTTTGGGCTGACAGTTTAGACATGGGACCGTGCAAGACCTCGTATTTCTGGAATCCTACTTGAAATCATTGGCACTCAGTTGAAGCTCGGCAATCATGTCTTGAGCTTCCGAATTAGTCAAAAGGCCCTCCCAGGCACATGTCTGGTAGTACAGGACAGCGTGGCCACCTGGCGGGCCTCGTGGCTCGCTCTTTAGCGTGGCCTCCTTGCTCTTGGCGCTTTTCTTGTCCTTAAGTTTGGGCGCCTGTTCTTCCACTTCCTTCTTGTCAACCTCTTGCAAGATGCCAACTTTCAAGAGGTCTTTGACTGCTGCCAAGACGAACTTTGCTGGTTTTTCCTCTTTCTCCTTCTGAAAGTGGTACTTCAGAACAGAGCGAATGTGCGCAGTGGAGGTTGGACCAGCACATCGAGGATTGGACAGAATGACTCGCTGCAATTTCATCTTGGCATCCAAATCTGCAAGTCCTGGGGGCTTGACATCTGGCACTGCTTTGGGGCCTACCAAGGCTTGGACTTGCTTGGAGCGATAGAAGGCAAACCACAAGCACATTTGGCGACGCCAGATATGCAAGGCATGTCCCAAATCGAAGATGGTCATCTCAACGGCAAACTCATCTATGATCCTATCAAGGGCCAACGCGCTCGGGCCTCAGACTACTGCCTGCAACGCATGGCTGCATTAGCGTACCGAACCACATCTGTGTCAGCATAGCGTAGCTTCTGTTAGATTGGTTCCTCTACATTCTCGTGATTCTCGTGATTCTCGTGAAAGAAGTCGGAGATTCCCTGCAAAGCCTTCCTGAGCACGGGCAAGGCGAACTTGTCAAAATAGTGGTCTTTGTCCTGGTTGCTTGCCACGCGCCCCATCCAACCAAAGAAGTCAATCAGGAACTCTTTGCTGGACTGGCTCTGCTGATCAGGGTCACTTGTCACTGGCCTTGTTTGCCACGTCGCATGGATTCTCTTGCAAAACATGCTTGCAGTCGGCTGGAGCACATACTCACAAAGCGACACCTGTCCATACACTTGGTGAACGAAGGTGTAATGAGTCAGCGCCGTGGCACCATCTCCAGTGACTGTCTTGTCATCTTCGCAGTTCAGCCAAGTGCACATCTTTTCTTTGTTGCCGTAATGCAGACCTGAGTGTCGGGTCTCCCTCCCGGATGTCATGGCACATTGTTGTGGCAATCTCATCCGAAATGATGCCAGCTCGGGCATATTCTTGATAGAAGCACGAAGACCCTTGATGGTGGCATCCGTGCATGTGGCGCCACCTGCCTTGATGACAGCAGGGACATCTGCATGGGAAAGAAGCTTTTTGCAGGTAAAATCCTTCAAATAACTCTTGCGCATGCTGGGGTCACCTGCGCAAACAATCTGGACTACGCAGCCACGTCGGTGCTCCTCATCAGGCTGCAATCGAAGCCGCGTGCCTGCATGGATGCTCCATCCAACCAATGTTGCTGAGGATCGGCGCCATGAATGTCTCAGGCTCACAACCTTCCTTGCGGGCAATGGTTCTCAAGCTGACTTTGAAAGGCACGGGCAGCACTTCTCGAGTTCTGAAGGCAAAGTCTGATGCCACAGCGTGGTGGTCCCTGGGGTCTTTCAAGGCTGCATTCAGAACGGTTTGATAAGAAGCCTCTGGGCTTCCAAGCCCTTGATATGTGCTCTTGGTGTGAAGCAACGAAAGGCTTTGTGCTTCATCCCTGCAAGCCAAGTACTCCGACATGGCGTCGTGCATAGGATCCTTCACCGTGGTAGATGCCTTGCTGGTCCGACTCAGGTCGTAGATGTCAATCCCAAAGCTTGGAATGGACAAGCGGGCTGCTTCACTTCCACCCTCTTGGGGATTTTTGGGTGGGCGGCACTGGGCTGCGTTGTCCTCCTGGGCGGGCTTGCGTTGGTTGCTAACTTCTTGCCCGCTGGGCCCCCACCCGCACGGACAGGCGAAGCTGCCTCTTCTCTGGTCTTTCTTTTTGCCCCCTCAGCCACAGCCTCTGCTTCCATTGCTGCCTCAATCTCCATCTCTTGCAAAGCGGCATCATCAGCCTCTTCCTGGGAATCTTCATTCTGAAGACAGAATGGGCAGTCATGCATAGGGCAGCCCTGCTTTAATCGGTATTGCTGCAAGCAATCCGCGTGGCACACGTGCGAGCAAGAGTCTCGGCTCGGGGAGCACAAGTGTTTTTCCGCATCGTCTGCGAAACCATCTCCACAAACTTCACACGTGGCCATCTCTAGCAAACTAACTCCTACAACTTGAACTTGATGGCGCGGCTTGGGTACCGGAGAGCACTTGTCAATGCGTGGTATCATGGTCATATTTGTCGGATTCGCCTTTGCAGTCCCAAGCGTGATATCGACTCCATGCAACCAAACTGGCTCTCATGCATGCTGCGCTGCGTGGACAGCCGGAACAATGTGAAAATGTTCACATGCCCTCCACATCTCTCAGTTTCAACACTTCTGTAGCGCGCAGCGAATTTTTTTAACCTCGCGACATGATCAAAAACTGCTTGGCCTAGTGTACAAAAGGACTGCTTTCTGGAAGTTTCTTGCGATTGAGAGCACAATATCGTCCGTGCCATTGAGACCCACAGGTCGCAGTGGACGAAGCCAGGGCGGCGCTAATCAGGTACGGATAATTTGCGGTCTGCGGCCTGCAGCGTCTGCAAACAAGATTCTTGCAACGCTTGAACCCGAGCCTCAGTCCAATGAAATCTTGGTTTTGAAAACAACTCCCAAGCCCATAGCGGAATGTCTGGCGGCAAATTTTCAGGCGGACGTTCTTGATCAACTTGACTGTACAGGTGCCAGTATAGACAAGCAAGAGACGAACATTTTGCTCATCCAGCGCCCGCGGCAATGCAAGGTCAACTTCAACACCCGCAATGGGCCCTAATGCACCTGAACGCCAGCGTCTACATACGTTTGGTGGAGCATGCTGCGGGGAGATGACATCCTCCTCGTCACAGGAAACTATAACGAGCCCATCATCTCCGTGTAAATCACGCTTGTAGAGCAAGCGAATCCGCTGCACATCTGCCCGGCCGCTGCCATCTCCAGACCGCCTTGGAGGGTCAAATTCCAGAGCATCCAGCTGCAACCAGGTGTCAGCACATTCAAAGCATACATTCTCTGTGAAGCCAAAGGCTGCAGCTAAGGTCACACCCTCCTGCCAAGGGAGCCACGCACCAAACGGAGCCATGGATCGCACACCACAATAAAAATTGCCCGGCCAAATTCCATACCCAGCATCACCGGGGGGAAGCATCTTGCGGCGTCAGCAGAAAGGGCGCTGCGTTGCCATTAACATAGGGCTAGAGGCTTTAAAAGGGTGACTCTGATGCTGCTTGTGTGTGTGTGATTGTGTTGCATTAATAGATTCAATGACTCAATGATATACTGTCCTGACATTGCCCGGCTCCGAGAACACAGGTAGACAGAACTAATTCAGTCGCGGAATCCAAAAGGAACGGTTCTCATCTGCGCGTGGGGCCGCGTGATGGGTAATACCTGAAGCAGCTCGTTCGGCCAGGTGCGCCCGCAAACGCACTGGCACAACGGATCGCACCGAGTGATCAACTGTGCATGAAGTGGCCAAACCTAGCTCTGCATTGCCAGCCTGCCAGCGAGCTGCCAAAGCTGCATTCTCGCGCAAAGCTCTGCCTTGATCTCCTTGTGTTTCCCCCGGTTGCTTCTGGAACGGCAAGCCTAGGCATGCAAGGCTACATAAAAACAATCTGTTGCGGGTCTCTCTTTAAAGGATGGCAACATGTTACAAAAAATCATCGAGGCCAAGCCACTCGCTCCACGGCGATCATTCGCACAGTTGGCAATCTGGAAATGTAAGCCGACATCTTTGAGCTCACTCCATCTGCATGTGCGGGTCTCTGTGTATTTGGCTTTGAGGACGGTTCGTCCTTGAAAAGTTGCCTGCTTCAATGGAACCACATCAGCCAAAGGAATTTTTCTGCTTGTCCGTACACTCAGAATGAACACTGGCTGATCGTCCCGGAAAGCAAAGAGACCTCCTCTGGGCTGCAACTGTGTGACTTTGCCATCAGTGTTGTCAGCAGCTCCAACGTCCTTCCTGCTGCCACCCGTTGGGCAAGACTGCAACGGTCAGGTCCCCTCTGCGGGCTTGTGCTGGCCTGCAAGGCTTCTGATGCTGGTGCTTTTGCCAACTTCGGCTTTTGCAAAGAGCTGCGAAGAAGCAGCCGGCGACGCTTGGATGCTGTGAAGGAAACTTGAGCCGGACTGCCGGTGTTCCCAGCGTCAGAACGGCGCTTCCGCTTCTTGCTTTTCCAAGGCGGCTGCGTGAGCTTCTGGCGCTTGGCAGCGGGTCCCTCATCTTCTGCAGTTGGCCACAAGGAATCCCAGAGGCGGTTGCTTCCTTCAGCTTCCCTTGCATCTCTCCTTCTTTGACATGCCAGACAACTTGCTTCCCCTTTTCCCATCGAACTGGGGATCTGAACTCTATGGCAACAATCTCGGGGACCAACGGCAAGGAGGCACAGACCCATGGGTTTTCAACCTTGCTGGCTTGAATCACCTTCCCTAGGCACACCATCCCAACCACGCAACTTTTGGACAAAGAAGCTTCCTCTGGCGCATCCGGCCATGTCTGGCGCAAGGCGGCCGAACATTCGGGGGGCAAGCTGTTGATTGACTAACGGCCCACGTGAAAATAGTACCAGCCAGCTGCCATCCGCCTCTTCCGAGATTCTATGCGTTTGGAACCTCGCAGCATAGCTAAGCAACCTGCGCCCCTGAATGGTGAAGGCTCGCCGAGTCGCTTGCGCTTCGTCGGCCATGGTTTCAAAGGAGAGCTACAAGGTTGTAAATGACAATGATGATCTTGTTCACAGCATGAACACGTACATCTACATATCAGCTCAATGTCACGATGTCTACGTCAATCGCCCGGCTCGGAGAGCACAGGTTGACAATACTGGCGCAGGTGCCTAAATTTGAGCCCAACGGATGAAGATAGGCGCAAACAAGCAAATGCTACACCACACTGTAACACTGTAGTTAAAAAGCATGAAGTTCTCTGAGCATGCAGGGCAGCTGCAGCGGACAGTGCATCTGAGGGATTGAGAGGATGTCCCGACTATTTCGACCACTAGATTACCATTGCGCCCAGCTTCCCATCGCAAATTTTTACACCATAGCAGGCTGTTCCGCAGGCCTGTTTGTCTATACCATATGTCCAAGTTTGTGAAGATGTCTAATTTTGCCGCAGCTGCAGTAGCAACATTAATGGCCACTGCAACTAGAAAGTGGCAAACACAGATTGCACTGCGGAGCTGTCCCCGCCTCCGTCCTGCGCTCCCCATGTAACAATGGATCCATTGTAGCGCACTGCTGCAAACGCTTTGACAGACCCATGTATGAACTTGACATCCGTCAGCATTGGCAAAGAACCCTTTCAAAGAGGGTGTGACTTGCCGGACTTTCTCGTATCACAGAACTATCGCCCCCCAAGGTGGCCTTTCCCCAGGTGACAAGCGACCCTTCCTCCGTGACAGCTGCAAATGCATAAGGGTTGCCCTGAACATTCACAATGCCTTGAAGTCGGGGACCATCGAGCTGTCTCCTCCATTACTATAGGGTCTCCCCAAGCAACCACGGACCCATCCAACACAATGGCAGCGAATGCAGTATGCGTGCTGTGAATCTGCGTCACTCCCTTCAATTTGGCTTGGACCCCAGGTGACGACAGACCCATCATGACGAAGGGCGGCAAATGCGCCCTGGGCAGCTGCAGTCACGCTTCTCACATCATAGAGCTGCTGCCATAGAGCTGCTGCCGTACCATTGCCCTGTCAGCAACCATCTTCGGCAAGCCCCAGGTAACAACAGATCCGTATGATGTCACTGCGGCAAAAGCGCGGCCGCTGGCAACGATCTGCACCACTTTGCGCAGGCGCTTGCACACACCAGAGCTGTCGGAGCCGTAGGCAGGATGCCCCCATCACTACACGGTCATTGTGACACCACAGAGCAAAGGCTTTCCAGGTTGAAGCGAGACAAGGGAAACGCGCGACACATGTAACGCAGTGTGCGCTTGCAGCCGAAGGAATCATATCATCGACCCGCAACACCGCACCTCGCGCGTCCAGGAATCATATCATCGCTGCAAAATCTCTTTGAGTTCCTGAACCTTGGCTGATACTGCTAGCGTGACAGTCTGCTGTTTCCCTACTGGGCAGTACCGCAGTTATGTCTTGCGTTTCCATGGCGGCCAATGCAGCGAATATATTTGTTTAAGTCAATTTCCCGGCTCGGAGAGCACAGGTGGACAACAGTAGCTCAGGCGATCAACTTGAGAACAACGGGAGCGACAGTTGCAAATAGGCACATTCAACATGGCACTGCAACTTTGATGCAAACAAGGAAACCATGATGCAGCACAGCTGCTGCAAGGACTGCGAACCAGGAAAATCGAGAAAAACAAAATGAGATGAGAAGGTGTTTGACGCAAACAAGGACACCATGGTGCAGTACAGCTGCAGCGCGGTCTGCGAACCTGGAAAACTGGGAAAAAATCGAAAATCAGGTGAGTGGTTTTGAAGTAATGGCAGTATGCAGCATGACACAGACCACAACCAAGCCAGCCGGCTTTTTCTGCGCTTTTCGAACGAAGCTGAATCGTTTCCTGGCCCTTGGGACAGCTGATCTGAAATCATCGGGGAGCAGCTAAAGCCCCCAGCATTAATCAAAAGTATATTCCCAAGCCATGCATGGCCGTGGAAGCAAGTGCTGGCAAAGTTCCACAGTAGCCCGGCGACTACCAGAAGTTGGCAACTTCACAACAGCTTGATGAAGATGCGCGCTGGTCCGGCGATGGATGCGCGCTATCAGGAATGAGCCAGTTTCACTGACCCGTCTCTGTGAGATTCTCTTGAGCCGAAAAGTGCGCAGCGTCTAAAGCTGACATGACTCAAAACGAAATTTTTCGGAAACATCTGAAACAAGCAACAAGATTCGAAATCAAGGTTCTAAAGTTCACGTTATCTCTCAATGCCGATCCTGCCCGCAAAGACACAATCACTCCACCAAATTCAACCCCGGCCCCGGGCATGAGCGTGAAGATAAACTGCAAAAAAAACGACTCCAAATAGGGCAGTCGTGGTAACGGTACAAATGATGAATTCCTGTCGTCGGGAGATTAGTTCCTGACATCTCGCTGTTGACTTCAAGATGTCCCAATCACAAACAGAATCTGCAATTTACAGCTCAAGACATTATATACACCAGCACACTTTGCGTCGCTACTTACTGGCTTGGTTCGAACCACTGTACCAAATCTCTATATTTCCATACGGCCCACTGCCTAACCAAATACGGGTAAATAACATACATCCTTGTGATTGTACTTTTGTATGCTCGAGATACCATCGACAGCCCGGCTCAGAGAGCACAGGTAAGCCAAGGGCCGCTAATCTTGACAGTGGCAAGTGGCACCACCAGATAGAGCCAATGTTTGCAAGTGGGAAACATGCATCTGGAAACACAGACCCGCAAGAATGCCAGATAGGATGTCAGAATGTATGCCGCATAGACTCCCATAAAAAATGCCAGGTAGAATGTCAGGCAGTATGTCAGATGAAATCTCAGACAAAATGCCAGATAGAATATCAGATAGAATGCCAGAGAGAATATCAAAATAATCAGATACAATCTCAAAATATATGGCAGATGGAATGCCAGAAAGAATGCCCGATAGAATCTCAATATATATATATAATATATATATGTCAACTAGAATGCCAGTTGACCGGGGCCACTCGAGGAAAGTAATTTTGACTATTGTCGTTTATCAGGTGGGAGCTCCAATTTGCGCAAAATGGGGCCTGTCAGTGTATATCGCGTGCCCCGCTTGCCCCCTTGCCCCGCTTGCCACGCTCGCCCCGCTTGCCCCACTTGCCCCGCTTGCCCCGCTTGCCCCGCTTGCCCCGCTTGCCCCGCTTGCCCCGCTTGCCCCGTTTGCCCCGCTTGCCCAGCTTGCACTTGCTCTGCTTACCTCCGCAGCAAGTGCGTCGAGTGGGGGGAGTGGGGCGAGTCGGGCGAGTGGGGCGAGTCGGGCGAGTAGGGCGAGTGGGGCGAGTAGGGCGAGTGGGGTCGAGTAGGGCGAGTGGGGCGAGTGGCCAAAGTCAATTAATTTTCCTACCAAGGCAAGTGGGGCGAGTGGGGCGAGTGGCGGATTTCAATTAATTTGCTAGCCCAGGGCAAGTAGGGCGAGTGGGGCGAGTGGGGCGAGTGGCGGATTTCAATTAGTGTTCCTCGTGGGCGCCCGCAATGTGCTGTTTCTTTTCTCAGGAGCAAGGGAGAATGGAAACTGCGGGAACCAGGTTTATTGAAGTTTAAACACAATAAATCAGTTGTTTATCAGTTGTTTGTCACCAGATACGTTCTTAAAACAAACAAAAACATGCACATGTTCCCTAAAATCAATTCTGGTATGGTCTTGTTGGTGAGATGGTCTTTTAGGATGATCTGCTGAGGGTATCTCTGGGTTTTCAGAGAATCCCGGCAAAATCATTGAAAACTAATGGACTCATCAATGTTTGTTGGTCAATTGTTCATGTGTTGAATACACTATATATCTGGGTAAATTATAATATTTCACTAACCTGAATTAAGGCCATTTGGGGATGATTTCCCTTATTGACTATGATTCCAGTGAGGTCGCAGTGAGGTCGTTATAATTTACCCAGATATATGTTTTTTCTTGGTTAGGTACTTGGCACTTGATCCCACTTGCTGACCAATCTGTCGACGAACTTCGGATTAAACCACTTAGGATTCGTAGGATGATGAAAAACAGCTCGCTCCATTGGGGATGTCGATGTCCATGTCGAACCCCAAAAAAACTCATGCCACCAGGACGTGAGTTTCATTTCGATGAAATTACCACATATTTCCAAGTTTACCAATGGTCTACTGGAACGGGAACTGAAGATAAGTTTTCGGGGATAATCCCAGCGACAGAAAGTGGTTGATGGTCCGATGGTTGGTAACCTCCCCAACTGTTTTTTTTTCCCACTGATATTGTGTCAGAACATATCGGAACCCCAATCACCAAACTCTTACCCTCTGGCCCTCAGGAAATCAAACGTGGCTGGCTGGAAAATTCCTCTACTATACATAATGTCCTCATTAAAAATATTAAAACCTCTATTTAGTTCGGGGAATTTCCCGGCAGCCACGTTTGATGACACCAGAGGGCCGGAGGGTACTACACGTTTGATGACACCAGATGCTTCTCCGAGTAGGGATATGTCACCAGCATCTTTGGTGATGTTGACCCCCATTGAGAAACAAAGCCATGTCTTTAGCCTCACGTCACAAATAAGTGAGAGGGCACATCATCGGGCACATCATCATGCTTTGGATTGACCAAAAAATATTGTGGCTAAAATAATGCAATTTTTACCACCCACTTTCCTGGGACTGGTAAACATAGCACCTATAAAAATGGTGATGACTGGGGGATGGTTTGTGGCATTGCTTTACCCACATTACTACTCTTACTAAATGAATGGCTACATTTTGGTTGGCTCAGACGTACCCCCACTGACCACACTCTGAGCTCTGCACTGCAAGTTGCCTGGATGCGGGGCGATGATGTTTTTCACACATGCCCTTCAGGAAATACCGGAGTGGAACACGAAACAACCAGAATTTCGATACACAGTTCCCATTATAATAAAGTCAACATGGCATATAACATCAAACGCCAACATCAAGTCAATATAGTCACACAACTTCCTGTTATAATCCATACGAACCCCAAACATAATCCTATCCAATATTCCGATGCATCTATGAACTCCAAACATCTATAGTTCCTATATGTTGTCAATATAGTTCAAAATGATATATCATCTCCAATATTGATTATCATCTTCGATATGATCAATCCATATGTTGTCAATATAGTTCAAATCTGTAAAAATAGTTCAACTCCAATACAGATGTTTAGTTCAATATGAACTATACCCTCTGACTCTGGTATATTAACAGTTCGACCCTGAAAATCACCCAATATGTTACTGGAAACTCATCTTCCAACCCAGATGACTGGCAGGGCACCTCCAGGGTTCCTTGATGTTGAACCCCAAGTGCCTGGCAAGGCTTCGAAGCGCAACGAGCGCAACCAGGTCATCCCATTCCCAACGGCTCCCAAACAAATCACTTGTACTTGGGCAGAGGTGGAAAAACATGGCTTATATAACTAACTATGGTATATTTTAAGGTGAAGTTGGTTTATGGTACCCCTACAGCTATGATGTAACATATAACATATATTATATCATATTTATATCCACTTAGTTCACTGAAACTGCACTTCCAAGTACCAAGGCAAATATATTTTTGGGGTTCTTGTTGGGAGGAAGGGATTCTTCACCCTGTCATCGAAGCATGTTCTTGCCGGATTCTTGCCAGAGGCTAGGATCAATGACCTCAAACACTCAATCAACCAGCGGGAAATTGGAGTTGGACTGCTACACGACTTTCTTACCCCTTTTGTTCGGAAATTCCATGTTGTTCCCATGTACAATCCAAGAATCCCAACCCTACAATCCCGTGTTTGCTTGTTCTTGTCTCTTGCTTTTGCTGGACAACACCACTACAATCTGATAGTCAAACATGGCCCTTGATTTTGGTTAATTACACATAAAAGTACATGCAAATCGTTGCATTGCAACCGTATGCTCACCAACCATTCGCAACACCCTTCATGCTGCGCTTGGCAAACGTAGTAGATGAGCCCATGCTGATCTTCCATCGTTGTCTCACCACGTGGGCTGCACCATGTGCATAGGCTGGTATGGCCATCCAAGCGGCAACTCATGTGACCAGCTTAGTAGCGATGTTATCTAAATATTGGCCATGTTTCATTAATCATTAAATATACAGTTATATCACAATATACTATTAAACACGATTGATCATCTTAGCCATTCAAGTAGCGAATCATAGATATTAAAATAATGGTTAAATAATGTTAAACGTAGCTATTTACTAATGATTATTAGTATTTAGTGGCTATTTAATATGTTTGTTTCATGTATTTGCTCCTTTTGATTTTTTTTCACCCATCTAAGAACCTGGAGGAGCATCCGGCGGTCAGCATTATCTGCACTTGGATGGGTATAAAAAAAAACTCTGGTTTCTCTTGGTTCAATCTCCATTTCTGATGATTTCTTGTTGAAAAAAATCCATTTCTCTTGGTTCAATCATGTTCAAACTCCATTTCTGTTGATTTTTTTCCCATTTCTGTTGCTGGTTGGTGGTTTCAACCCCTCTGAAAAATATGAGTTCGTCAGTTGGGATGATGACATTCCCAACTGAATGGGAAAAATGTTCCAAACCACCAACCAGATCACCATCATATTCCCATTGTTGTTGGTTTATAGCCTATTAACCACTATTAACCATGATTTTGTTCCATTCCTGTTGGTTCCATCTCCATGTTTCTTGTTGTGTTTTCTACACCCAATGGCATTGCCACGGCCGGCGGCCGGCGGCGTACGCTGCAGTCCATCCCGAAGCTGCTTCCATCACCCGGCAAGCGGGAACTTGGGGAGACCTGGCATGGCATGGGAATATCTGATTGGGTCAACAACTTATACCCTCTGGTAAATTAACATAGACCCTGAAAATCAACAATTTTTAATGGAAACTAATCTTCCAACCCCTATCTGGCAGGGTCTATGTTAATTTACTGGAGGATACATATGAATGGGATATTAATGGGATATTAATCCAAACAATGGTTAGCTGGTTGGTGGTGTCAATCTTTGAAATATCGTCCCAAAAAGGTTTGAACAAAAACTGGTTGGTGGTTTTAACCATCTTGAAAAATATGAAAGTCAATGGGAAGGATGACATCCCATATATGAAATGGAAAATAAAAGCCATGTTTGAAACCACCAACCAGTATAGATATTAATGGGATATTGCTGGAATATCATGGGATATGATTCTCTTGCAACCATACAGGAAGCGATTAGTTTGGATATTACTGAAATAGTGCTCACGGAGTCCAACAATAAAACAAGTTCCTAGAGATAGCCTGGAGCAATAAAACATCACCTACAATGCAAACCCAGGTATACCGGTATACCTATAGGGGATTCAACCAATAATTGATGGTTGAATTTCTCCCTTTTAGGGCTTGTTGGTGGACAAAAAAACGACACATCAAGCCTTAGAAACTTGGGGGGGTCCACATTTGGGAGGTCGCTGAATGCCCATTAAATCCTGTTGAGCAGTGGCCGACTCAGGCCACTCCATTGGCTGATTGAATTCCCATTGGATCATATTCATCCAATAGTATGGTATAACAACAAATATTGGTATGAGGTTTAATAGCAATTAACTCATTGGTTTGTTTATCTATTGATTTATTGGGTATAGTTATTCATCGTCATTTAACCACATGCTACAACCCAGCCCCGTTTTTTTTTCCATTTATCATTGGGGAGTTGAGGCAGTGCTCAAATGACTTACTAAACTAATACCCTCTGGTAATTTAACAGTTCGCTTTTTGAAAATGGCCATTTATAGTGAGTTTTCCCATTAAACATGGTGATTTTCCATAGTTATGTAAACGTTTACCAGGGGGTATCCTCTGGCAATCAAATGACTGGAAAATTCACCATTCAATTTGATGATAGTCGCATGAGAGTCTCGACTTTCCAGGCACCATGCTACAGTGTGCCCCATGTTCACTATATTCCCGGGCTTGCCACCAAGTTGATAGTCAAAAATCACAACGCTTCATAGTCCTGCTGTATATTGAGCCATGGTTGCCATGGTGTCATTTAAGAAACAAACCATAAACAAACGATTCCTGCTGTATATTGAACCATTTATTCCATGGTTGTTGGTGAAACTCTCCATGTTTTGTTTCTTGACACTTTTGCCTGGAAAGACAGACTATACTTGATGGTTTAATCCCTAGTTCTGCTGCTTGAATCGCCACGTTTTGCTTGGCAAATCCCGTGTTGATGATGGTTCATTCCCACATCTTCATGGTTAAATTACAGTTTTTTTTTCTGGTTCAATCAACCCATTTTCGTTTTTTGGTTATATAAATCTCCTTCTTGGCTAAACAACCATTATTCAACCGTTTCAAGCGCCATGTTTTCACGCTTAAACTCCGCCCCAACCTTGCCGGTCTCGGGTCCAAGTGCGAAAAGACCCACAGTTTCAGTGGTGCCTCGGCGGCGTTTCAGCGATGGCGTTCATAAAGAATGCTGGTAGTGGATTACATCATACAATGAGAATGATGAGAATATGATAAGATCATAAACACACTATTGATATGATAATATAGAATATATGATATGTAATATACCATACTATCAATGGTATGATGGGAGAATGATAATATAATATAGTGATTTTGTGTGGAATTATATAGTGGAATTATATGGATTATAGTGAAAAATAATGTGGAATTAGTTCACTATATGATATGATAATATATATATATAAAGCTCCACTATAATGAATGGATATAATGGTATTATAGTGGAAATACATGGAATATAATGGAATTATAATGAACCATTATTAATAGGAAATGACCATATTTCATGAATGGATTACAATGAATGGATTACAATGAATGGATTACAATGAATATTTCACTGGATTATAATGAGAATATAATGAACCATAATCTAGTGGATCAGATTGATTACAATGGGAATGTAATGGATTACATGATTAGACATCGAATTCCACTGATATGATGGAAATCTCACTATGCATAAAATCTGAATAGCACTGAGAAAATCATGGGAAACTTATGGAAATAGCAGTGAAAATAGTGTGTTGCAGTGGGAATATCATAGGAAATGGCACAAATTGGCTCATAAAACATTTCCCCTCTGGTAATTTAACAGCTCGCTATTGAAAATAGCCATAGAAATATTTGATTTACCCATTAAAAAATGGTGTTTCCCCATTGTTATGCAAACGTTTACCAGAGGGTATCTGTTGTGGGTTATAACTTCACCCAAGGAAGCAATTTGTCAGTCGCTTGTGACTCCACCTGGAAATCATCATGAATTCAGTAGGGGAAGTAGCGATATCATGAGGATCCATGAAAATTGTTTGGAAACATATATTTATAATATATATATATATAGTCAAGAAAACTGAGTATAGTAGAACTAATCATTTGGCAACTTTAAGGATCCCAGTCAGTATCTTTTGGAAGGAGTAAATAAACATCGGGCATCTAAACACGGGGTTGGTTTCCTGCTGCATCTGATCTATAAGTTGTTCACTAATCCCAGCTACAAACCGTTAGTTACTAACATTTACTACAGTTATGGCCATTTACCAGTTATAAGTACTTATAAACCCATTTATAGAATGTATAATCCCATTTATAACCAGTTATAACTAATAATTGCCATAACTGTAACCACAAAAATCAGACATGGGGCGGAAGAATTCGCCCCTGCAACTACCGCCAAGTACATTGCTGGTTTTGTCCCAAGTTTTGTGGCCCCACTTCTGACAATAGGATGCGTGCTATATCACCCCGCTAAGAAAAAGTAGAGTACACATGGAGCAACAGAAGGATGACCTGCCAAAGACCAGTGGAAAAGGCACGAATTCTTGAGTGGATTTACAACCACTGTGGGATATGAAGAAGACAAATACCCAGATGCGAACCATGGTGCTGGAATATGAATCCCTACATTTACCCTAAATAAACGTGGCCCAGTCATGTAGGTAAATATTCCAGCACCATGAAGCACTTGGGATATGTTCAGCTAAATTAAGAGCTTGAAGGCATTTACCCAGGCATCAGGCATCCAGTAAAAGAAGCCGGGGAAACCGGGCGCCCGCGGATCATCCACGGAGCGTCACGGAGCTATCTACATGGCCAATTTGACATAGGCTGCAAACATATAGGCTAGCTAACCAGCAGCAAATTCCCTTCATATCATGTGCTTATATATATATTGTATATATATACATATGTATATATATATATATATTATGATTATATCTATAGATATAATATATCTACACATACAGCAAGATACTAATATTGTAAAAAACAACTACCCATGCCCAGGTTCTTTCCAAGCTATGCCAAGCCGTCCGAGCTCCCCGGCAGGCTTGCAAGCAGCCGCCCATATTTCCCACCATGTCAGCCTTGTTGCAGGTTGCCTCGATTCGCCATCAAAGTCCCTAGAAAAATATCATGAACCCCCTATGAATTGCCATTAACCAAAAAAAACACATGAAAATCCTAGAAAATCTGGGTTTTGAAAATCATTGGACATATATACCGGATGGGGCCCCCAAGATAGCGTGAACCGTTGCCTTGTAAGTGGCTGAAATCTATGGTTTATGGTAGATGTAGCTATAGTTAATGGGGGTTATAATGGTTTATATAAACCAACTTATAACTGAGGGGGGCCCATCCTGTATGATTTTTCCATTACAAAACATGAAATCAGGGAAATGATGTGAGTTTGTTTCTTTCGACATAGCAACGTTTATAAGACCAAAAGTACAGGGAATATCATGGGGACGAATCGACTTTTAATGGTGATTTCACATAACTATAGATGATCCCTTTGCTTCGATGATTTACCTTCAGCAAATGGTGATTGTTCATGGCTATGTGGCTGTGTTTAATTACAAAAGGGAATATAGACATCATGCATCCTATGCTAAAAAATCCCAGTCCGGTAGGTTATACCTCCGCAGTAGTTGTTTCTTTAATATGAGTTCGACCGAAAATACGGTACCCCTGTTTTTTTCAGGATCTGTCATCACTGCTGGTAGTGGGCTCAACTGAACCGCACAGTGGACTATGCCAACCCGGGTGGGACAATTTGTTTAGTCCTGGTTTGACATTGTACGGGAAAGATATTTCCATCAAACAAAAATAAGGCCTATTACTGTCAGTGTTTAAGGGTACCTTTACTGTGGTAGTATCAAATTATCATCAGGATACCACGTCACAAACTGTCTTCTTTGATCAGGAACATCATCTTCCGAACGGGATAGAACAGGATGATACTAGTAGCCACCTTTTATAGTTGATCATTGGGGATCGTTTAGCAAATTGTTATTGTGCTTAAAGTTCCGTGCTTCTTGGGAAATGAAATCACCATAATTTGCTTGGCCAAGTCCCTATTTAGTATTGGTTAAATCAGAATCTTCTTCACATTTCTGTGACTTTCCCATCTTTGCCCATGTGAAACATGGCTAAGTCCCATGGTTTCCATTTGTTTCTTGGTGAACTCATTTTAACTTCATGTCTTTTATATATAATTATGTCATTAACGGTCCCATTAACATTCCCATTAACATTAACATTCCAACTGTATCCCACTATATATCATATGAAAAATGCGCCATTGTCACACACACCACATTTTGCCATCCCCATTTTAAACGTCTCGGCACGGTGAAGTCTCGGTCGTAAGAAGGATCCACCTTGGCAACGGCAAGGTGGTCCCTCAACAAAACCATGGGAAAATTGCCATTTAGTTTGTTTATTTACCCATGGTTGTTTGGTTGTTTATTTACCCATTTATTTACCCATTTATTGCCATTTAGTTTGTTTATTTATTTACCCATTTAGTTTATTTACCCATAAAAAAATGTGGTCCATAGTTGTTTGTATGTTTACCAGAGGGTAACCAACAACAAATAACAAACATGGTGATTTCCACGGATTAGCTAGCAAAGTTGGTAAACATAATTCCAGTTTCACTTGGGTTTCTGATGAATATATCGAACTAGTTAATGAAGGTAACATTAACCAACAGGAGGGATATAGATGGATGTAAAGCTATAAATATATATATATATATGTATATACATACTGTGTATACACACGCAAATGATCAACCCATTTTAGATTCGAATGTATGCTTGTATATATACAATATATATACAATATATATATATATATATACAATATACAATATATATATATATGTATATGTATAATATAGATATATGATGATATATGATGTACAGCGCCAAGAAACATGAGCTGGGTGTCCCTTACAAAATTGGGGAAACACACCTGGGGATTAACCAGTGGATTTGGGCGATTTCGACATCCGATTCATCCGATGCAGCACTTAACCTAACTCAACTGGTTGGGTAATATACTCTTAATATATATATATATATGGTTAATAATAATAATGGTTGTGATATGTTATGATGATTGTTAATGATGGTTAATAATAATCTGGTTGGTGGTTTTTCGCCCTACCCCTCTGAAAAATATGAATGAATTCGTCAGTTGGGATGAAATGAAATTCCCAATATGATGGGAAAAATAAACATGTTCATAACCACCAATCAGATTCAGGTGTCAAACCATACTTTGCGGGTTCCCAATGCTACTGCTAGGTTTCATGTAGGTGTATATGTTTGTATATGTATTTATATTAGAGTATACTATAGCAGTTATAACTCAGCCAACTGCAAAAACCTGATGGTATATACGATTATAAGAATGTTGTATATATATATATATATGTATAATTAAATCAACAAAATACCATTGACATAATTACTATTGAATCCAACACATAGTTATAATAGCGAATAAATCATGGAGCAGTCTGAGCAGCTCTTGCAATCATGAACATTAACAACTATGAACAAAACAGATCACTGCCATGAAATAAAAGGCTACTTAGATGGGCTATGGGATTGACTAACTGGTTAGTAACTGGGGATATAACCCTCTATATCCCAATTATAATCCATTTACTAACCAGTTAACTAACTCCATGGCCCATCTAAGCAGAAACAGGGTTGCTTGGCGTCCATATTTCGTCAAGTCATAGCCCTCGGGATAATCTCAGACATCACGTCAGACACGTCATTGGCGCCTCCAAGTCATATGGATACCTGGAGTCAAACATAGCTTCAGCTGAGGTGACAATGACAATGACAATATATATAATATAGAGTATATAATAAAATATTATATATATATAGAAAGACATTACTATCATTACTACGTGTTTCTGCCTCCGACTACATCAAAGCCTCGCAGCCTCGCGCTCCGCCGCTCAGCTTCCCCACAACAGAGCAAGCTGTACTGGCCGTCGTGCCGCCGTGCGACAACTGGCGGCAAAAAACTCGCGACAACTGCAGTTATGGTCATTTACCAGTTATAAGTACTTATAACCCCATTTATAGAATGTATAATCCCATTTATAACCAGTTATAACTAATAAATGGCCATAACTGTGGGGCTGTGCTTCGTTGGGGGAATTCACCATGATACACCAAAAATCCAATGGCCATAGGGCAACTATCTGGCGAATGAGAAACCAACTCGGGGGTTTCTCAAAGCGGCCATGATCATCAGTTTTTCCATGAAATTGGCAACCTTTGGGAGAAAACAAACGAGACCCTCTGGTAAACGTTTACATAACGAAGTGGAAAGATCCACCATCAATGGGGAAATCCACTATTTCTGTGGGCCATTTTCGTCGCAAAGTGTCACAAATTACTACAGTTATGGCCATGGCTATTAGTTATAACTGGTTATTTCTATGGGATTTTCTACATTCTATAAATGGGGGTAAATTGTTAGTACTTATAACTGGTATTTCTGGCCATAACTGTAGAGGCTACCCTTTTTCTGGACGAAAGCTGGCTGTATCAATTCACCAAGCCGCAGTGAGTTGATCCGTGCAGCTGCCCGCTTTGACCCATACCCATGACGGATCCATGGTGCTGCTATATATTTGTAGCATTTACCATGAATATAACCCAAATGTTAGCATATATACCAGCACCATGGATCCTATGGGATATGGTTCATCAGCCATATCACTAACAATCACATCGTAACCTTAGCGACTTTGGCCAAGTTTTTGAATCTACAAGCGTCTGACATCGAAATCGTTGTCTCCTGTTGTCACCTTCTTTGACCCGTCGTGCGGTCTGGAATGCAGCGCTAGAAAGCGCGCGGTCAACCATTGTGAAGTCGCGAACATCCTTGCTTTGCCTCTTGTCCTCTTCTTTCGCTTCGCCTTCCCACCAGTACGATACCGTTATTCGGAAGCTTTGATCCATTTCTTGCAAGGTGTCTTTTTCCCCCAGATGTATTTTTTTTCTGAAAATAGGCTACCCAAAAATGGATGGTTACAGGAATCATGATTTTCACCAGTAAATCATATAAAAACTATCATGAAAAAATGGGGAATCCACATTCTCACAAACCAATGGGTCCAGCAACGGTACAGTAGTGGTACAGTAATGCTAACCATCAATCATTTAGTTGGATGTACTATGCAAACATATGATGGATGGAAGAAATCCTGCATCACCTTGGTTGGTTGAAAGCCTATAAATAGTAGGATTAAACCACCTATTAACTGGTGCAGTATTTCTTCCATCCACCGTATCTTCCCATTCTCAGACACAGCCATATCTTTTTCCGGGCCAATGTGCCATGTTCACCTTAATAAGTACTGTCGCGCCGGCGGTTTGCAAATTGGACAATACTTCCTGCCACAAAAGATAGCCCTATCCCATGATCCCATCCCATTGAACTGCTTGGCTAACAAGTTGATAAGTGACATTAATCTTTCATCAGCCAGGTAGCATAACACTCCTTGCAACATAATCAACTAAGTACTGGTTGGTGGTTTCAATGCCTCTGAAAAATATGAAAGTCAGTTGGGAAAATTATTCCCAATATAGGGATGAAATAAAAACCATCCAAACCACCAACCAGAGTAAGTCAAGAAGTGTATTCACATGAGAGGGCCTCAGTGCAAGCCACCAACCGAGGAGGTCAGGGAATAACCATGTGCGTCTCGAGGTGTAGATGTGGCAACCAATGGCGTTGCAGGCCGATAAATCGCCAATTCAATAAGCCAATTATGTTTGCAGTGGCTCCCAGACCCCTTAGCGCGATAGGATTGGGTCTTTCCACTAGACATCGACCCAGAACTACAAATGGACAGAAGTAGCCCAGTCTGGGAAACCAACATCAGACATTAAATAATATGTATATCTGTATATATATATATACATACAGTATGTGTATATATATATACAGTATATATATATAATTACATATATATATATATGTATGTAAAATGTGGAACTGACCATCAATTATCAGGTCATGTTAAGCCGTGCGCAAAAAATGTTAATAAACCGAAGGTTTATAGGGATATGAAGCCATGGCCAAACTATGCAGCTAGGCCTGGTTGATATCAGAGAATCCAATAACCCTACAGGATGGCCCCCCCCAGTGATGTTTGTTGGTTTATAAACCATGAAATAACCACCATGATACTATAGTTATATCTACCATAAACCATAGTTAAGCCACTTACAAGGCGACTTAGCTATCTTGGGGGCCCCATCCTGTATCTCTAAAGGGTTTTTTCACTCACCATGGGGTTCCTAAAAAAACTTCCGAAGTTGGCTCTCACTTTTTTCACCAGGATATCAAAATCTTGGGAATATCACAAAAAACATGACATGGAGCTTGTCTGAGGGGTAGCCCCAGTTCTCATCCATTTCAATATGATGTTCCATGATTCATGAACCATCCAGCGAGCTTGGGGTACCACGGTACCACATGATTTTGGATGGAAACCTCCATCTGATTACCCTCTCGTGATTTGACACTTCGATTTCCATTTGAGGAAACCTCTCCAGGACCCCATCCGCCTGCGAGTCCAGTTGAAGAGTCTTGCTGAATTGTCCCAAGGTCACCGAGTAGGACAGGTTCTGTGCACCGGGCACCGGTTGGAACCCTAAACAGGGCTACGGGAATGGGCCATTCCTTAAACAAACATAGATCAAAAATAAATAGACGGCTTAGACTCATAGACCCTAAATCATCAAATTGATTCATATGTAGAAGTAGAAGTGAGTAATTATTTAATTTTGTTTAATTGTTGTACGCAATAGAGATGCACCTGAGCATCCAGCAGGATACGCAAGTTACGCTTTGTTTGTTACCGTCTTCCCCGAAAGAAACCGCTTGCTCTTTGGATCTGTTTGCTTGATTCCATGGTTTCTTATGGCAAAGAGAAATAAACCATAAGAATCAGAATCCATAAGATACCCTCTGGTAAACTAACATAACTATGGAAAATCACCATGTTTAATGGGAAAACTCACTATAAATGGCCATATTCAATAGCTATGTTAAATTACCAGAGGTTTTGCCGCAGACAGAAGCGGCCGGCTGGATCTTGAAGCCAAGCCAGCAAGGGATTCCACAGGATTCCCCCTGGGAAACTCATCATCGAAAACGCCATTGTTTGTGTTCGTGTAGTTCAAATGGACAGCGATGAGTGGCGAGAAGGGTAAATTCAGAACAAGAAAAGCCACCGTTTGTAGATCATGTCTATGAGGAAACCATGTGCTTTCTGTGTTTTTCCTTCATTATTATTTTTTATCTTTATATTAATTTACAGGAGGAAGCAGTCGAATATAGTCATATATAGTCTAATCATCTTTTCAGGAGGCTTCACCTTGACAACCTTTGGATGACCCAAATCAATCCATAAAGCTAACCCCACCAGAACGCATTTCATCCTCGTTGGAGACCACAAGACACGTCAACAACTGTTAGGAATCCTTTCAGAACAGAAAACGAATCGTCACCGACGCCCCAGTTGAACCACAGGGTCTCCCACATCGCACCTGAAGGCATGGCTTTTCAACACATGTGTTGGAGTCCATGGAAAGTGTGCCCGCATCGCAGGACAAGACCTCAGGGATTTTGCCCAGACATCGGGGATGGAAAGTAAGTCTCAAGATGGAAAAACAACATCACTATCTTTAGTAGGATTTTGTCGTTGTCCTTTTTGGTGGCCAAAAAAAACAATCTATGGCCATTTAAGAACATCTTATGACATTCAAATATGGAATAATATGTATATATATAGAGTATATTATACATCCTGAAGTAGATCAAACATTGTATATATATATAAAATATTATATAATATTATTTGATATTATTTGTATATTCTTGTCATGTTCATGAAACGACTTAAAATCATTCTTCTTTCTGCTTGAAGCCACCCATTCTCCACATCCGAGGGGCGATGTTACCTTCGAAGCCCTGATGAGCGATGGCGCAACCTAAGACTCTGATCAAGACATTGGGAGTTCTCCGAAAAAAATGTGATTTCACCAACGAAAATTGGGATCTAACGAACAAACAATGGGATTTTACCAATGAAAATGATGATCTAACTGAGAACAATTGGGATTTAACTATGATTGAACTATCTAAAATGGGGACGGGATGATGTCAATGGGTTGGCTTCAGGGAAAATCTTCACCGGAAACAATGGTTTTTACCCAACTATAGGGATTTTGGCTTCGACCAAGTCTGGGAATTGGGAATGGGCCAAGATCGGCGTGTTTGTATTTGTTTATATATATATATAGCTATTTATTAAAAAATAAAAACATAACAACAATGTTTTTCAGTGCAGAAACCAGCTCCCATACCCATTTAGAGTTTCTATCCGCATCCACTTGGAAACTGGCGCACTATTTAGGGGTACATACCCAATTACAGGTTCTATGAGGACATAAACCCGCTCTAAACGCACTCTAAACCCATCAAACCTTTACATATCCAATCTAATCAATAAATGTCTATAAGCCAATTCTGGTTTTCTGGTTTTCTACCACATATCATACCGTCTGGTTATTTAACATAGCCATGGAAAATAACCCATTTATAGATGGTTTACCTATTAAACATTGTGATTTTCCATGGCTATGTTAAATAACCAGATGGTAATCCATAATGTAATTTCATCCTTTATCCACTTTCTCCATGGCTTGGTCCCCCTGGGCCCTGGGCCCCCCTGGGCCACCCTGGGCTTCCCCCGCTTTCAGTGCCCGTGGCGCCGTGAGCGATCACCGCCGTGCTGCTGACGCTGAAGCTTTCGCTGTCCACGCCCAACACCAGGGAGGTGGTGGTGCCAAGCACACCTGGCGATGATGCAATGGGGTTAAGAGATGCTAAGAGATGGGATATCAATAAATGGTGTATATATATATATACAGCAAATATAGTGTATATTGCATGAACAACATTTACAACATATACAGCAGATACAGCATAGCATACAGTATACATGTAAATATGTGCAAATATAATCATCAACCAACCGGGGTTTCGAACACTGCTCAAATGATGCAATGGGGTAAATCAATGGGATACACTTAGGGTCTAACGGGATTGTTACAACAACGTGATGGTAAATTGCGATTCAATCCACAAAAAGGTGATGTAAGCGGTTTGAACACTACCTGGGCATCCAACCAACAGATTAATGGGATGTCTGCAAGAAAAAGGGAAAAATCATGGATGATTTATGATGGGTATGTGGGCTGAATTACCTAGGCAAATCTAGACAACAAACATGGATTTATGGTGGATATACCATCCGGTAAACAGCCGTAGATAATTTTGTAGATGATGTTCCCAGATATAAATCTCCATATAGGGCATTTTCCAGCTAGTCACATTTGATTTATAGGGGATATATCTGAATTTGGATTGGGTTATAAACCAACTCAGGACAGCGAGCTCTTCCTGCTGATGCGACCAATGGGAAAGTTTGATCAAGAAAACTCTGGATGGATGCTTGGGATATCTAAGGATATGTTGATGTGTATGTATATATATATGCATATATAATCACATATATATATATATAATATGCATAATCTATGCATATACACATATATACATACATAGCATACACATACGCACATTTTTGGGATATGATGAGCTACCTACCTACAAAATGATCAAACCAGCAGGATTTGCTTGACGAAAACATGGATAATTTGGGATTCAAGAAAACCCTCAAGGTGAACTATGTGTAGCAACTAATATGAAAGTAATGGTGATCTAACAATATCAGAACATCCATATTCATCAATATTATTAGATCACCATTACTTTCATATTAGTTGATCAACATGTTTTCAAACAAATCAGAACATGTTACCAGATGCGAAAGGATTGAGTTTTGATCCACAGAATGTTGACAGAAAAACCACCTATTATCACAGCACCTTAAATGATGTTCAATGGTGATTTTTCTGACTTATATTGGTGGCTTTACCATGTTTTACACCAACTCAAATTGCTGGGCTATACTATGATGTTCACCACGTTTCACGATGTTCACCATGTACAATTGTGTGGATGAGTTTTAGCAAACAGTGGGATGATCCAGCAATGATACACCATGGGTGATTTTTTGTGGGAAATAAATTCCTGCAAGAATAAACAACTGAATCAACAGAGAATGGGGCCCCCCAGTTATAAGTTTATAAACCGTTATAACCCCCATTAACTATAGTTATATCTACCATAAACCATAGATTTCAGCCACTTACAAGACAACTGAACGCTATCTTTGGGGCCCCATCCTGCAAAGAATGTAGAGTTTCAGCATGAAGAACCCCTACAAACATCTTGCACACAACACTTGAACATGAATGACATGTCTGTTTCCCGGAAGTTCCCAGAACGCAAGTCCAACTGTTCAAATCGCTGAAAGTATCTGTGCAACGAGGATGACCTCGTTAAAAACCCACGAAGCACACTACTCGTGAATCTCAGACATCTGAAAGGTTGTGAGGGCGTTGCTCGGACATCACTTTTCAAAAACAAATCTAGTATAACTGTCGTGCTTTACCCTATATAGATACCTGGTAAACGTTTACATAGCTATTGAAAATGGCCCAGTCGAAGAAGTTGATTTACCTATTAATAGCATGGTGATTTTCCATGGTTTTCCATAGAAATAGTTGATTTACCTAGTCGAAAATAGCATGGTGGATCTTTCCAGTTCGTTCTCTGTACAGTAAACGTTTACCAGAGGCTACATGATAGGATTGGTCATCCCTCTGCCAAACTTCAACCGTTTGTTCCGCCAGGAGACATGGGGAGAGGCATGCGGAATAGTCAGGGATCGCAGATCCCTTGATGCAGGTGACCTCCGAATCAGCCGCAAAAAAGTGAACTTCCGCAGTCTGTTTAAAAACAGTGGGTGGGGCAAATATACTATATATATGTATATATATATATATCATATATATATATATATCATATATATATGTATATATATATATGTATGTATATATACATATGTATATATATATGTATATATATATATATGTGTGTTCTTTATCTATTCCTATTTGTGATATTATCATATCTATATACAATACTGATCTCACAACAGTCATAGAAAAGTAACATGAAAAAAAACGCACGCGCACACACACTAGTTTATTTTTGTTCCCTATCAGCATGCACAATGAAGCAGCCCAGTTCATAACCAAAGTATATAATGTTTGTGCAAAACCAGCCATAGAAAGTGTACTGGAGTCCGGAGCCCTATTTGATGAGACTCCCAGTGGTGCATTTGAGGATGCGCCTTGCATTTGGTGCGCCGGCAAGGATACGTCCTTAAATAGAAGACTCCAATAGTGATTATATAGCTGACCTGGTGTGATGTTTTGTGTGCAGCAAATAAACAGTCGTCATTCCACGCTATCACAACATTGTTGGATAAAGACGTGTCTTGTTTATCCCAACTGTTTACAGTCATGGTTATGTTTGTTACCCTCTGTTAAACGTTTACATAGCTATTGAAAGTGACCATAGAAATAGTGAGTTTTCCCATTAATAGCATGGTGGATCTTTCCATAGTTTTCTATAAACGTTTACCGGAGTGTAAATCATCTATAAATGACCCATTGATAGGTAAGTCATCATGGAAAATCCGCATTAAATCATCTATAAATAACACATTTTCCATAGCCATGTGAATACACACCTGTCAACGTTAGACACTGGCCTGGAACTAACCCTTCGTTAAGAACGTGGGCACCCATGGGTCCATGAGCTCGAACGTAGTGCTCTAGTCATTTCGGGCAAAAACATTGGTTAATGTGATATAGTAGCGGATATAATGGTAATATTGCTCAATAATGATTGTATAATAATAGTAGGGGGTATATAATGGTGAATATTATCTGGTTGGTGGTTGAGCCCTACCCCTCTGAAAAATGATGGAGTTCGTCAGTTGGGATGAAATGAAATTCCCAATATGATGGGAAAAATAAAAGCCATGTTCCAAACCACCAAGCAGTTATATTAATGAGATTTATGGAGATTCCAAAAATGATACCCTGCGGTAATCCCTGGCAATGGAAACTCTATTTAGATGTCTCTTCTGATCTTCCCAACAGATTTTCCAGTATCTTGCTTAATCCAAACAATGGTTATAGCTGGTTGGTGGTGTCAATTTTTTTTCAATGTCGTCCCAAAAAGTTTTGAACAAAAAACATTTACCCTCTGGAAATTCAACATAACTATAGAAAATCACAATTTTTGATGGGAAAATCAACTATAAATTGGGCCATTTTCAATAGCAAACTGTTAGTCATTACCAGGTAAACCAACATAACTATGGAATATCACAATTTTTAATGGGAAAACCATTTTCAATAGCAAACTGTTAGTCATTACCAGGTAAACCAACATAACTATGGAAAATCATAATTTTTAATTGGAAAATCAACTATAAATTGGCCATTTTCAATAGCAAACTGTTAGTCATCACCAGGTAAACCAACATAACTATGGAAAATCACAATTTTTAATGGGGAAATCAACTATAAATGGACAATTTTCAATAGCAAACTGTTAGTCATTACCAGGTAAACCAACATAACTATGGAAAATCACAATTTTTTATGGGAAAATCAACTATAAATTGGCCATTTTCAATAGCAAACTGTTAGTCATTACCAGGTAAACCAACACAACTATGGAAAATCACAATTTTAAATTGGAAAATTAACTATAAATGGGCAATTTTCAATAGCAAACTGGTAGTCATTACCAGGTAAACCAACATAACTATGGAAAATCACAATTTTTAATGGGGAAATCAACTATAAATGGGCAATTTTCAATAGCAAACTGTTAGTCATTACCAGGTAAACCAACATAACTATGGAAAATCACAATTTTTTATGGGAAAATCAACTATAAATGGGCCATTTTCAATAGCAAACTGTTAGTCATTACCAGGTAAACCAACACAACTATGGAAAATCACAATTTTAAATGGGAAAATCAACTATAAATGGGCCATTTTCAATAGCAAACTGGTAGTCATTACCAGGTAAACCAACATAACTATGGAATATCACAATTTTTAATGGGAAAACCATTTTCAATAGCAAACTGTTAGTCATTACCAGGTAAACCAACATAACTATGGAAAATCACAATTTTTTATGGGAAAATCAACTATAAATGGGCCATTTTCAATAGCAAACTGTTAGTCATTACCAGGTAAACCAACACAACTATGGAAAATCACAATTTTAAATGGGAAATTCAACTATAAATGGGCCATTTTCAATAGCAAACTGGTAGTCATTACCAGGTAAACCAACATAACTATGGAAAATCACAATTTTTAATGGGGAAATCAACTATAAATGGACAATTTTCAATAGCAAACTGTTAGTCATTACCAGGTAAACCAACATAACTATGGAAAATCACAATTTTTAATGGGGAAATCAACTATAAATGGACAATTTTCAACAGCAAACTGTTAGTCATTACCAGGTAAACCAGCATAACTATGGAAAATCACAATTTTAAATAGGAAAATCAACTATAAATGGGCCATTTTCAATAGCTATGTAACAAATTACCAGAGGGTATGTGACACCGCTCCAAGTGGCAGTGATGTCACCGCCCCAACCGCTCGCCACCTGGGCTGCGCCATGTGATCCCACGTCGGTGGCCCCGGTGGCCCCGGTGGGCCCCGTGGGCCCCGTGGGCCCCGTGGGTCGTAAGTTGCTTAGTCCAGATATCAGGGTATCTGGGTATGTCAACAGTTTGCGACATAGAAAATGATAATTTATAGTGGATTTACCCATTGAAAATGGTAGTGGACTATAACTATCGTTATTTCTAGGGTTTCTATAACTGTGGTATAGCGATGGGAATAACCATAGCTCATAGAAACAGTTGATTTTTGCCGAACTTCCAAATGGTGATGTTCCAGTTCGCTATGTAAACGTTTACCAGAGGGTAACTTACCAAGCATGCTATAAGTTATAACCCATTGACACAAGGGATAATCCACTTCGGGAACTAACTAAGCAGGGTAAAACCAGTCAACTACTCGGGGTGCATCCCAGGAATTGTAAGTGGGTAACATGTGATCACATGAAATATCCCAAGTACATTAATGGAATATCCCGAGGTAGAGAAGTTCATTGTCTATGGCTTTTAAAGATCTAAAAAAAGCACCGTGCTATCTCCTGGCGAGTTCACTAGCGAGTTCACTAGGAACAAAGGGCTGTCACCAACAGAATCCAAGCAGCTGACCGTCTCTCCTCCGTTGGTAACCACAAGATGCCAACCCCCGTCATGGATTGGTTTTAAGCCCATTAACTATATAGATAGATTAGATAGATCACCTATAAACCATACAAGGTGGTGCCCCAGTTCGTGAACGCTAAGTTGGTGCACATAAGTCCAATTTCACTCTGGTTTATGGGAGTTGTATCGAACTACTTACTATGATTTATAAACCAACGTTCACATCACTGAGCGGCACCAACTTGTAGGTGGGATGATCCTGCGAATATCAACTTAGCCATCATAGATCAGCTATAGGATTGGTTATAAGATGTTATAAGCCAATTAAATATAGAAACTATAGATATATCACCTATAAACCATATTTGTTGGAGTTATAAATCAACATAATCCTTCACCTGTCGTCCCGACCCTCGTCCCGACCCTCCCCGGAGGCCCCTGCGGTGCCACAGCCCACAGTGACGGTTGCCGCGTGAGTCACCTGACCCACTGGATAGTCACATGGTGATTACATGGTGATATTGGTGATATATATATATATATATATTGGTGAAATATCAGACAAATGGACTAACCAAAAACATAACCAATGGGATATTAACTAATGTGATATTAACCAATGTGATATTCACTAATGTGATATTAACTAATGTGATATCTTGGATTATGGATCCGTATCCACTGTCTGAGAAGGTACATCATACCCCCTAGTCATCATACCCCAGTCGTACTTCCTAAGAAGGTACAACTGGATTTGCTATCATGGACTCAAACACAAAAAAAAACACATCCAGATACGTATAAACAATCAAGACATGCACATACAAATATGAAAGTGCATTATCTACAGAAGGTATTACCACATATTGATATGTATTATACATTATTAATGACTGACTAATATGTATATAATTATAGGTATGCCACACATTTGTATCGAACAATACTGAACATGTCTAGCGGAACAACTGGTAAAGTTAACTCTGAGATGCAATGTTTTCGAAATCGATGGCACCAAATGCACTGAAACATCATGACACATCCAGCCGCAAATCATGCAATGGAAACCAGTGGAAATCTGAAACAGTTGGATGATCTGATGGTGGATTGGTCCATTGGTTAGTCGTGCTAGCTTGATCCTCAAACATCCGGCTGCTCTTCCAAAGCGGCACCAGCCATCTTGAGCCACTCCCTGCCACACTGCCTGAATATACAAACACTGGATTGCATAGGTCTGTGCCTGCGCATGTTTGCGCCAGTTTTCTCCATCGGATCTTTTAATGCCTAGCGATCAGCGCTTTGGCCTTGCTCTTGGCCCCCTTCTTTTTTTGTAACACGTCCTGGGCACCATGGCCAGTGCCACGGCCGACTGCAACAACAGCAAAATTCAATGCCGCAACGATATTGAAGAATGCCGGTATGCGTATGCTGTATGCTCAGCATCATCAAAAAAACACTTAAATTGTTCATCATCAGTGCCAATCTTGGATGGCCAAAAACATCTTATGTTTGAAATTCTGCTCAGAATTGTACTAAAATGTACTAAAGTTACTAAATGTTACAATTGATATCACCATTTACAGAAAGAGATCAACGTACTAAACCCATCCTTAGGGTCTGACAACAAACCCACCAAGATTTGCCCAATGTTATCACTATTTGTGACGCCCAAATCTTGAAAAACACACCAATGATCACCATCGTTACAGAAACAGTTCATATGTATTATAGCTGGAACCCCTCACCCCCCAGTTCATATTATCCACCCCCACACATCACACACATAAATTTCAGAACAACATCACACATACATCATCACAACATTTTTTCACATAATATTTTCACAAAAATAATCACATTTTTCTAGCAGTATATCATTCAGAACAGCAAACACAAACACAGCATTTCATCACATAATTTTCATCACAACATCACACATACACTCATACACATTTCACACATAAATTCACAACATAAGTAAGAAGTAAATAGAAAAGAAAACAACATAATTTTCATAATCAAGTATTATGAAATTTATGGGATTAAAATTTATTTATATTCATCAGGGTCAACAGTAATTTCTATCCAGAATTGCATCCATTCAATACTTATAATTTCATTCTCATACATATAGTTGATTTTGTCAGTAGCATCTTGGTAAAGTTCATTTAGAGCATCTTGAATGTTGTAATTGTTTGTTTGCCATTCAATTTTTACACAATCATCCATTGCATATGTGTAGAATTCTCCTTAATATCAACAGTAGTGGTTATATAGGTTTTCATATCAGATTGAAGATACAATGTATGACTTTGTTTGATGAAGTTTTTTGCCATATAAGTTTTAATACATAATCTGGTTTTCTATAAGTTTCGCATATGTCTCCTTCAGCCATAAACTTACTATATCCAATGTCTTTGTCAGGTCTACATTTTTGTTGAATTTGTTTGAGTGTGCCGCGCACAAGCTGAAGTCTTCCTTTTTCAAATGCGCATGTTCATACGCTTGAGTTGCGCTTCTGCGGCCTCCTTGTGCAATTTGGAGGCAAAAAACAGCGCTTCTTGAGAGGATGAAAATACACCGCGTGAACATCTTCATTACGAATTTGCTCTGCAACCTTCTTTGGTCTGATGCGAATGCCATTGAAAACCTCTGGGATGCCTTCAGGATGAAATTTGCGGAGTTCTTGCAACATCTGGCGTCCGTTGAGGTCTGGATCAACCTGCAACTTCATGAAGCCGACAACTTCCGCAGTAGCAACTCGCAGATACTCTTGCCGTGTGTCGTCCAAAGATATTCCCGATATTCCCTTCCTTAGCTTGCACGAGACACAACATATATCCCGACGAGGTTTAAAAAACGAAAAAGTAAAACTTCACCTGCTCAAGCTAGGCACTTCAATTTCTCACAGGCCTTCGCCAAGTCGCCAATCCGCAAGCCAGCTGAAATGAACTGGCCAAAGTCCCCCGCAAAAAAAACTTGAAAGCACCAAACAAAACTTAATCAACATGTTGTTGAATTGAGCTGAAACACAAGCATCCACGAACTCTTCAAAATTGTTCTCGTGCCCATGCAGTGCCAAAAACTCCTTTGCCTCCTCCTCTGTCAAGTCAGCAACCCAAATGTCTTCCTGTCTTGCACTTCCGCCAGCATCGAAAGCCAGCGCCACTGCCGCCGAAGAGGCTGATACAATCACCTTGGACAAAAGGATAGACATCATTCATCCTTCCCGAAAAACATTTTTAGGTTTGAGCAATTTGAAAATATCATTTATAAGCTGGGGTGCATGAACGGCAGCTCCGATTTGGTCTGTCGCCATATCCTTCGCTGTGCTGGAGATTAGGTCAATTCCTTGCCAAGAGGAACGGGCAAAAACATTTAAACAAAAAAAACATGAATGGCAAAATGCACTACACCACCGACAGAAAACAAAACCAAACAAATCCACTCAGTCCTTCAGTGGTTGTGCGAGGGATGTCGAGGAGGAGAATGGGATACTTGGTGAGGTTGTCCGGAAAGTCCTTGAGCTTTTCGCGCGCTCGGCTCATGACCTCTTTGAACAGTCCTATATTATCCAGTTTCTCTTGCTCGCACATCACCTTCTTCCAATCGGCGCTTTCGATGGTGAATCGCACAACACCTCGAACTCCTCGCAAGGCTTCTTCGACTGCCACCGACTTTCCTGACAGGTAGCGACCCCCGATGATGGTTGCATGTTCTCGCCAGCTCTTGATGCGGTTTTTGATGGTGTCCATCACTGGCCTTTTGATGACCTCATCTTGCGCCCTTGTGGGTTCAAAAGGCTCCATGGCCTTTGCCACTGCTGCTTGGATTTTGCCCTCTGTAGAGGCTTTGAATGCCATCTGAGAGTCCCTGAATGCCCTCTGAGAGTCCCTGAATGCCCGCCATGCCTGTAGTGTTGCTACAGCAAGACTCGAAGCAGACACTATGACTTGCCAGACCTTTATATCCCAAGCTCTGGATTGGGTCAAGCGTGGGCGCAAATCCTTGATCACCTCGAGGGCAAAAATTGAGGAGTAAAAAAATAGATCATACAATGTATCCAAAAAATATATATATATACAATGGAAAAATGCCTTTCAGATTCTTTCTCTGTGTGACCAAGTAGAAAAAAGTGCCAAACAGCAAAGTTTCAATGCTAGACCCAATAAATTGAGGACGCTCAATGCCCCGCAATCTCGCTGATGCCACCTGCGAATGAAACAAAAACATACAAAAACAAATTACGCACTTAACATGAATGCATTCAAAACACACCAAACAAAGGTGCCATATATATATATATATATATATATATATATTATGACCGTATATTAATATATAATAAATGCAACCGTGTCTTGAAAATGCATTTCCATCGCCAACCTGCAACTAACAATGGCACAAAGGCTCCCATCAACTTCACCAAAATGAAGACAGCGACCAGCGCCATCCATGGCTTGACATGCACTTGGTGCCTTTGGTGCGCCAATTTGGTAAAGTTGGTGCCTGATTTTGATTTTGGGCAAAGTCAAGGTCTGATTTTGGCAAAGTTGGGGTCTGATTTTGGTGAGTTCAAGGCTGAATTTGAGCAAATTCAAGGTGTGGTTTTGGTAAATTCAAGGCTGAATTTGAGAAATTCAAGGCTGAATTTGGTTTGCTGTCAAATTCAAGGCTGAATTTGGGAAGGTTGATTTTGGTTCCTGTCAAATTCAAGGCTGAATTTGGTAAAGCCGGGGTTGGACTTACAAAGGTCTGCAGGTTGGTTCATACCCTATGATGATTAAGTCCTCATACCCTGTGATGATTAAGTCCTCATACCCTATGATGATTAAATCCTCATACCCTATGATGATTAAGTCCTCATACCCTATCACCACTTTGCCTCCTTGTGATAAGACATCACCAAAATGCTATATACATTGACCCACTGGAAATGGTCCTCTCCTTTGATGAAAAAATCCTCATACACACCGATGACTTATGAACAACTTTACATAGATATTACCCCCTAGCTTTATAATATCTTATTATAAAAAATAACCCCATAAATTATTTTTTTTTACTATAAAACTTTTGTTATTCTGTTCTATTTACTTCTTACTTATGTTGTGTTATATGTGTATGTTTATATGTGATATTAATGTGAAAATTGTGTTATGATGTATGTGTGATGTTGTGATGAAAATTATGTGATGAAATGTTGTGTTTGTGTTTGCTGTTCTGAATGATATACTGCTAGAAAAAATGTGATGATTTTTGTGAAAATATTATGTGAAAAATGTGTTGTGAAATGTTGTGATGATGTATGTGTGATGTTGTTCTGAAATTTATGTGTGTGATGTGTGAGGGTGGATAATATGAACTGACTGGGGGGTGAGGGGTTCTAGCTATTATGTATATAAATATGGTATAATCATTGTATATATGCAAATATTGTAACATCATGTATCTCATGTGATATTATATATATATACATATCCATCCAAACCACCTGACCCACATAGGATTCCCGCTTCTTGGGCCATTCCGCATGGCCGGTTGCGGAACCTGCGAGGCAAGGTTGTTGGTGGCTGTCTCACCGCCCAGGCTCAACGCATAGCCCAAGTCCTGGCCAAGCCGTGGGGCTATACCCAGATGTGATAGCCGTGGTGCTCCAGCACTTTTTTTTTGGCACAGTCATGTAGGTGTGCATATTCCAGCACTATGGAGCATACGGGATATATTAAATTTACATATATTTATATATCTATATATATATAAATATACTCAAATACTAGTGGATAGTAAGGATATATAGTGGGGATATATAATTGATCGATATACCCTCTGGTAATTTGTTACAGTTTACTATTGAAAATGACACAGTTGTAGTTCGTCGATTTATCGAACTTAAATATGGTGATTTCCCATAGCTATGTTAGTTTACCACCGGGTAAATAAATATATATATATATACATGTATGGTGGATATATACTCAAATGGGATGTATATCATGCCCCCAGTGATGTTTCTTGGTTGATGTTGCCCCCTTGTAGCTAGTTTGATATCTCTACCATCAACCCAAACGTGAAATTGGCATTCCAACTTAGCGAATCGGATCAGGGACACCACCATGAACTCCCTATTGTTTATGGTTAAAATCCATAGATGTATCCCCATCATATCCCCATTATATTGATATATATATAATTATATATATAATATATCATTATATATATAATTATACATATATATATATAAATACCATTCTACATATATATATATATCATTATACATGAACATCATCATTTATATGTAAATCATGATATATATATATATATCATTCTATATATATATGTCATTGTGTATATAAATAAATATATATATATATATCAGTATTATATATATATATAATTACAGAATATCATTATATAAATATATATAATTACAGAATATCATTATATATATAAAAAACACGTATGCCATTGTATATAAACGAAAAAAACATTATATATATATATCATTAAATATATATATTTAATTATAAATATAGATCATTATATATATATAATTATCATTTTTGTTGTCATTATATATATATGTATGCCATTAAATATATAGAGCACAAATATATAAATCATTAAATTTAAATATACCATTATGTAAATATCATTATTTATATATATGTCATCATACATAAATATACATCATTATTTATATATATATATATATCATTATATATATATCATTAAATATATATATATATATCATTATCTATATACCATTATATATATATATATCATTCTATATATATAATATATATATAATATGTCATTATATACATATATAAGCCATTATATACATATGTCATTATATATGTATATGTCATTATATATGTATATATTATTATATATATACATCGTTATGTATGTATATATAATAATATATATATATAAGTGATTATATATATATATACGGCAAATGCATCGGCTTTGCCCGGACCCACAATGACGACAGGCGACGCATCATCATCATCATCATCATCATCATCATCATTAGAATTAAACCCTTATTGAAGATCTTCAATGAATGTAGAAGTTTAACGGGGGTGGGAGAATTAAACCCTTATTGAAGATCTTCCATGAATGTAGAAGTTTATCGGGGGTGGGAGAATTAAACCCTTATTGAAGAATGAAGAAGTTTGACTGGGGTGAGAATTAAACCCTTATTGAAAATCTTCAATGAATGTAGAAGTTTAACAGGGATGGGAGACTTAAACCCTTATTGAAGATTGAATGTAAAGTTTAACGGGGGTGGGAGTTTAATATTACCTAGTATCTTTGTTGATCTTCCCAATTGAATGTAAAGTTTAACGGTGGTGGGAGTTTAATGTTCCCTAGTACCTTTGTTGTTTTTCCCATAGGAATCTTAAGGTTTAACGGGGGTGGGAGTTTAATATTCCCTAGTACCTTTGTTGATCTTCCCAATTGAATGTAAAGTTTAACGGGGGTGGGGGTCTAATATTCCCCAGTACCCTTGCTGTTTTTCTCATAGGAATTGAAGGTTTAACGGGGGTGGGAGTTTAGTATTCCCTAGTACCTTTGTTGTTTTTCCCATAGGAATTTTGTGAAATTGCATCAACATTTGTTTCGGAATGGGAAACCTCTACGATGCAACGCCTGGGCAAAGCCCAGGCGTTGCGCGTATATATATATATGTGTCATTATAAATACATATGTCATCATATATATATATGTCATTATATATATATGTCATTATATATATATATATGTGTGTGTGTGTCAATATATATATATATGTCATTATATATATATGTCATTATATATATAGCATTATATTTAAATGTCATTACATATATATCCAAATCACAATATATGTGTATATATATATGTCATTATATATATATATATTCATTATACATGTACAGTATATATATATATATCCACATGAAAACCCCGTAATTTTTGGTGTCATATCCACTTATGACCTCCCCTGTTTGGTGAAACCAGCCATCTTTCTGCCGCAAGCCGTCCTGTGCACATGGTCTCTCAGTACCTCGTGTGGCTTTGTGGTTTGGATGGAGCTCTGCAGCATTCTTCTTTGTCTTATTTTAGTCAGGTGCATCTTAAAAGAATCTCAATGATCTTAAAAGTCATGATATTTTTTAGAAAATCAGAATTGCTCTAGAACGGTTTTATCTTCTCAGGCATACGATTTTAGCTTTACGAGATCTGACAGAAAATCCATGAAAATCCAATGATTCCGGCGTTTCTGACCATCCCAAACATGGGACAGGCATGGACAGGCCTGGCCTCTTAGGTTTCCGTGTTCACTTCGAGAAACTCAGGAAAACACATTAGAAAAAACACATTTATGTACAACAACATTCATGAAACCAAAACTGACCTCTCATGCATCATGGGGACCTGCAAGTGCCACAACATTTGGAAACACATCTTGAAAGACCCCATGATGCCGCAGTGTTTGTTCCATCTCCGAGGGCACAGGTGTTGGAAGCCATAGATGCAGCGCCATCAGAACAGGAGAGCACCTGCGCTGATCTGTTTTGGGGATGTACCCTTCAGAAAAACGAAAATAGCTATGGAAAATGCACCATTTAAATGTATAATACATGACATAATATAATATATATATATATAATACAATATTCAATATATATAAATATATACATATATCTATCTATTATTGTTTATGATTCTTTAGGTGGTGAACAAAATGATTGTCTATAGTTCTGTTAAATGGGACATCCGCGAGCAGTAACCAAAGTGTTACTGAACCAAACATATGTGGCTCGTGGAAAAGACTTAGCTGTCGTATATATGGCCCATTTTGTCCGATTGAAAATTATGATTCTCCATATAGTGGTGTTATTATGTTCAATAACCAAAGGGTAACACACTTGAATCAATGGGAGATCTCCAGGATCCAACAGATGGAGGTACTGTACATCTGTACCAGATTTTTGGCCATATGAATTGTGGGGATATCCCCATATACATAAACCTGAAACATAGGCCAAACATATATGGAATCGGTACCTCCGTCATGTTTCTCGGTGGCCAATCTGATTGGAGCAGGGACCAAACTGGCCAGATTCTCCCCAGATTCCGTCAATTTCCCATTGGTTATCATTCTTGGTGATGAAAAAGGATCTCCAATCAGATATAGCCATTGGTTATCATGATCGATCTAGTCTATCAAAGATAACTAGATCATGATATCTCCATTTCAATTGGTCTCTCTCTCTCTCTCTCTCCTTTGAACATGCCATGCGTCAGGATTTGATATACGAAAGAAAACACGACTAAATTCAATACTCGGTGGATCAGTAAGTTGCTTCATAAACAGTTGAACTAGGGATTGTGATAGGCATATCTACAGTTGGATGCGATTTTCAACACCTACAAACATACCCTCTGGTAATTTGTTACATAGCTATTGAGCATGTCCCATTTAGTTCATTAATTCACCTCTTAAAGATTGTGATTTTCCAGTTCGCTTTTGATGCTTTTTGTATGTTTACCAGTTAAAGTAACTGGCCCCAGTACCACCAAAACCCCATGTTTTTCAGCTCCGATTTCCCAGGTTCCCAGGTTCCCAGGCCAGGTCTCCATTGAAGCCATTGTCCACCGAGTTGCAACCTTCATGCTGATCCGATACGGTGAGTTTAGCCACTGGAAAATTAATATAGAACTATAGAACTCACCATGGTTATATAAATATAGTTCACCATTGATACATCAATAGTTCTATATATTAAATAGAACTATATATATTTATTGATGTAGAAAAATTGTTAACTATTTGGTTATATAAAGATAGTTAACCATTGATACATCAATAAATATATGTAGAACTATAGTTTCACTATAGCTACCTTTTTTTGGTAAACTAACCCTTGGTTTATTGTATTCCTATGATTTCACCCACTCACTATATGTTTATAGATGATGTTCCCATTCAATGGCCATGGATTGGGAGTACATCTACCAGCGGTCTATGTGTGTTTTGCTTGGGTAACCATGTTTTTTGCAGCTGTTGCATGGGGAGGTGTTTTTTGCATGGGCTGGCGGGGTTGCTGCTGCTGCTGCCGCGGTGTTTTCTTCAACGGTTGGTGTTATCCGCAGCAGTCAGCGGTGTTCTTTGCAAGGGTTGGGGCGGGGGTGCTGCTGGTTCCTACCATTAAAGAACAAATATGCATAACTGTTTTTCTTGGTGAAACTTCCATGTTTCCATGCTTTTCCTAGGCTAAAAAACTAAAAACTAAATTGTTCCCGAGGAAAATCCATCATTGTGTCATGGTTTTACTTTAAAAAAAAAACCTGGGGTCGCCACTCTCGGTGCCCGTAGTGCCGCTGGTGATCTGACTGGTCAGGGTCACCTCGGCCGAAAAACATGTGGGGATGGATCAAAATCCAGTACCCCTGGCCAACTATGGGGTTGTAACATGTCCCCTAGCCAACTATGGGGTTGTAACATGTCATGACCTACTTATAGATAGGGTATAACCAACGAAGTAAAAATTATAAACCAACGAAGTAAGCCAACTTGGGGTGAATTGGTGATATTTTTTTGGGGTTCTTAAAATGGAGGATCCCCAAAACCATAGGTGTCAATACTAAAAAGGTTCAATGACTTGGATGATCTGGGGCTACCCCAATTTTAGGACCCCCGCAAGCCCAATTTATATCCTCATGACGAATCAGTGGTCAAATATGGTGCTAAATTACAATATCTGCCATGGTCAAGTTACATGGAAGGTCATCCCATGCCATGAGAATCGCCCACGAACTGGGTATACAATCTACAAGGTGGAACCCCCCTAGTTCTGTTTCTTGGTTTATAATCCCCATGAAAACTAGTTCGATATAACCCCCTAATCAACCCTACATATTGGACTTATTTGCACCAACTTAGCTAACGATCTGGGACACCACCTTGTAGCTTTTGACCATAGGTTACAACCTCAGGTGTAAGTGTAAGAGGGATGGTAACCACTTACTATCTAGGATGAACCACCAAGGATACATATTATGTAGCCTTAGTATGGAAATATAAAGACCTCCTTAAATGAACCATGACAAATATCCCTTTTCCATCAAATCAAATACTGGTTGGCTCAGAAGGATTCCTATTGTGGGTTGTAACAATCCCCATTGAATCCGTATATTCACAAAATCAACAATCAATCAATAATCACTCTTCAAACAATATCCATTATATCACTTTTTTGGGGGTGGGTCGGAATTGGGTACCCCAATTCATTGGATAGTGAATAACTAAATAAGTGATTTCCAAAACAGAAACTCACAGTTATAGCCCTTCACAGTTGTAAGTGGTTAAGAAAACCTCATTTAAGTGATAAGTCTCACCTTAGTTGCAGGAGTCATTGCATCCCATTTGATAAAATTTAAAACTGTTAAGGGCCGTAGCTGTAACATGTTTCTAACGATGTGTTTCATTGTATCATTGAGATTAACATCATTATGGGAGCCAAAAAAATATCATAGCCATTTTACAAGGCATATTTGGTGGTTTCCGAACATAGGGGTACCCCCAAATCATCCACTTTATAGTAGGATGTTCCCTTATAAACCATCCAGCTATTGGGGTACCCCCATTTACGGAAACCTCCATATAATGTAAATTATAATAATGCACTAATCTGAAATAAAGCTATTTTGGGATGAATACCCCTTTAATCCAGGGTTCGGTTGCAGTGAGGTCGTTATAATTTACCCAGAATAATACAAGGTGGTGCCGTGGTGCCCCATACTTAGCTAAGTTGACTTATAACTTGGTTAACTAGGCCCTATCAACTTATGTCACCAGTGATTTATGCAGTTATGGCCATTTATCAATTATAACTGGTTATAAATGGGATTATATATTGTATAAATGGGGTTATATGTACTTATAACTGGTAAATGGCCATAGCTGCAGTGATTTATGTTTGTTTTACGTTTCAAACCGTCTGCCAAAAACCGTCCGAAAGCGTCTGTTCTCCAGGTGACGGTATGGCTGGCACCGCCGAAGGTCACCGATAGGGAACTGCCCGAGGTGCCTGGGTCGCTGCCATGGTGAGCCATGAACAAATAGCCCCAGCTTAGGCCGAGATTGTATCTATCTACCATAGTAAACTAGTAAAGCAAGTTATAAGATGTTATAAGTTAAGTCAACTTAGCTAAGTAGGCACCATCTTGTGTCTTAACACATGGGAGATCCATTGAAAATAGGATGTTTAGCAAATGAAACGATGAGATTTCACCACCAAACAATTGGGATGAAGCTGGAACTTGTTTTCAAACGCAACAACAGGACATCCCCCGTAAATGGAGGTTTCTAGCTGGGAAAATCATCGAACTAAATAAGTGATTTCCAAAACAGAAACTAACAGTTATAGCCCTTAACAGGGATAACTGGCTAATTTCACCAACTAGTTGCAGGAGCTATTTCATCCCAGTGAAGGCCCTGGTTTTTACGGCCATAAGTGCAATCAAAATGGGACGAAGAACCGAACCCCCGAAGCGGCCCGAACCCATCAGGGGCCAAGGAACAAGGAGCCTGACATCCGGATCCATCTGCCTATCGCTTTGCGGAGCTTTGCATTGAGGGAATGTTCAAGTCCGCCCGGGTCACCTGGTGCCTTGGAACAAGAAATAATGAAACATTTACTGATACAATGATTTCTAGGAAATTCAATATCATGGTATATATATATAATTATAGCAAGCTCCTTGAAGCCATTGATGATCTCCTTGTGGTGTTCCCAATTGGAACTTGGACATGGTGGAAGTCTTCTGCGGCTGGTGTTTGCCTCAGCGCGGCTGCCGTTGAGCGTCCACGAGATATTGCCCAGCGTTTTGCTTTGGTCGCCCAGCTGTGCCAGGAGAATCTCGCACCAGTTCGACTGGATTTCTTCTCCAACCTGTTTCAAATCGCTCTGACCGCTTTTGATTGCTTCTGAGTGATCTTTCACAACCAAAACGCACTGCTTAGTCATCTCATAGCCTTTGGCAATTGCATCAAGCAAGTGCTCTTCTTTCTCCGTGAGCTTGCCCTTTCTGGATCGTGGAGGGGTTCGTTCCCTCTTGTCTGCTTTCTCTTTGTCTATGGGATATAATGTGACTTACCCTTTTGGCAATGCTATGGAAACGACCCATTTATATAGGTTCTACATTTTACAGATTAAGACTTATGATTTTCTGCAGCTATGTTAAACTACTAGAGTGTACAATTGAAAGAACAATGGAAACAACACAGAACATAAAAACACAAACATGTTTTCTTGATAAATGCACTAATCTGACATATGTTACTGCAAAGCTGTATCAATATAGACACAAACATCTTGGTTTTTGATGGTCTATAGGTGTATATAATACGTTGCTATGCAATGAGATGACACAAATGGTTCCTGCAACCTATAGATATAAATATAAACATAAATAATTACATAGATAAATAAATGAATATGTATGTATATATATACACGTAATTAAATAATTATATATATATATGTATTATATCACAATCATATCTAGATGATCTAGACTAGATCCTGTGTTTCTCTCTATGACAAATCCTGTCCTACAAGTCACTTGCTAGGCAAGTCATATACCTGGCAATATTCCCGGTTAACTTTCAGAGTGGGGTGCAACTGCCAGGGTGCCTTTGATGAGGGAGCTTGCCTATCCCCAGCATGGATCCAATATCCAAGGGTTGGAGCCCCTTCTGGCACTTCTTCATATTGATCAAAATATGGGTACGACTTAAAGTTACCGCTGCCGCAAAGTAGAGACTTGCATACTAAGACGGACCACTTTCGATCGTTACTCCAATCACTGGACCGAGGCACCAGTCTAAGTCCGGTTGTCAGTCATCTCAAATACATCCCAAAAAACCAAATTCTTGGCGGTGAACATTCTCCAAGTCTTCGAATGGACAGGTTACTCTGGTAACCAAACGTGGCAATGGAAAATCCCTTAAACATTGAGGTTTGAATGGGAACATCATCTATAAAGCTGGTTTGGTCAACATATTCCCATTTAAATCGCAAGATATTGGTTAGCAATCCCGTCCCCATAATTTAAGATATGTTAAGATTGTTAAGTGCCCCCCAACCGCATTTTATCTATTCATGAAACCTCCCGCAGCCCGCAACCTGCATGGAGCCCTCTGTACAGGTCAAGACAATGTCACCAGCATAGCCTGTCAAAGAATTCGACCAGGGACCAGTGTGACCAGGATTTTCAAGACATCATGTTAAGCAAAATGGCTATGTGCCAAATGTGCCAACACCATACAAAACCCTGATATGATTATAAAAACAAAAAAAAGCAAAACAGGCTAATGTAGAAGTTTATACCTCTGCAGGGCCCCTGCTCCGATATATCCGTTGGTATTCACTGGCCCCAGACAATGATCATGTGAAATTTGCTTCAATAAACCATGACAATAAATCCACGTGCGCCACAGTGTTGGATAGTTAAATCAATGCTTGTCCACGATGCTTGATACTAACTCCACGTTTTTCCCTTATGCTGATTGAATCCCCTACCCCACTTGGTGGCTCACCACAGTAAGTACATGGGTTATAACCCCACTGTTAAGTAGGGTAAGTAGGGTAAGTAGGGCAAGTAGGGAAAGTAGGATAAGTAGGGAAAGTAGGGTAAGTAGGGTTAGTCACGCGTAGTCCAGTAATGAATGGTGTCATAACCAACCTATGATTCTTGTGGTGAGCCAATATAATCATAATATGTATTGTTATATCCATTTATATCCCATAAAATGCCATTAAAATCAATATTTTTAACTATCAACCACTGTAATTAACCCACTTTTTTTTGGCTTCACCCACCACGAAATCCCGCCCGTTCTTAAGCGCGACAAAAGCGCCCCGTCCCGCCTGTAAGATGGCTGGAGCAAGGGACATTGCCAGTCTTAGATGGAGAAATCGTGGAGAAGTGCTGTTGGTTTTCTTTATAACATTGTGATATCGTAGGGGATATATAATTGTTAATATTGTGAAGAATAATGACTGTATAATAATATCAGGGGATATATAATAATGGTTAATATTGCTTTCTTTATTAGTAGGGCATATATATTTGTTAATATTGCTCAATAATGATTGTATAGTACATCACATGGTTACCATAGGTGATAGCTGATAGCTGATAGCTGACAAACATTTGAATCGATTCCCCATGGTGGATGTTCCATTCGGAACAAACTAAACAAATCACACCACTATCTCAGCAAGCCCCGGTACATAGAATATGCTTGGATTACCATCTCTGGCAATTTAACAGTTTGCGAACTGGAAAATTGCCTATTGATAGTCAATTTCTACCTATTAAAGATGGTGATTTTCCATAGCGAACTGTGAGTTTACCAGAGAGTATCTTGGATTTGTGTTTTTCGGGTGATACAAAATGAAGACCGCCCCAAATGGTAGATCAAGCAATGGAACAAATCAAACATGTCTTTTCCACAGAAATTTAGGGAAAGACTTGCCTTCCACGCACTGGTTATAAAACTGGCGCTGGGATGTGGTATACTGATATATCACTGGTGCTAATTCTTCCAACTCTGTGTTATAGCTGGTTATACAAGTGGGGTAAATTGGGGTATACTGATGTATAATCAATAATAATATCAGTAACTCAGTATACCGTCAGTTCGATTTCAATTACTGGGAAATATTCAGTTATCAAGTGTACAGTAATCAATTTTAATTGGACATATCCGAATCCAGTTCAAAAAAATCAAGAACTCAGTTTGATTTCCCCATCAGCATCCTGAGCATCCCAGACTGTACCATGCACGATGTCACTCACAGGCATGACCTCAATGTCGAAGCTTGCCACAGCTTACGGTTCAAACATTTATAGGAAACACATTGTTATTTAACAGTTTGCGAAGTGGAAAATCACCATGTTGAATAGGTGAATATAGGTAAATCATGGACACACATGAACACACATGGAATCGACTGGATCGAACCGTGGTATTTAAAGAAGTCTTTGTTGGGATAAATGCCCTTTTTACCTATGGTGAAATCTATCCACTGGATGTCCACTGGTTAACCAATAACTAAATCCAATAACTAAATCCCACTTTCTTTTAGTCCCATGATATTTTTATCCCATTACCCATAGGATCCATGGTGCTGGTATATATGCTAACATTTGGGGTATATCGATGCTAAATGTTACCATATATAGCATACATGGATCCTATGGGTTATATTACATTAAATCCCAATGGTTGTGGTCACATGTGGTCACCACTTCTTCATCTCAGATTTCTGGGGGGCTTTGGAAAGCGCTCGTTCCTTGGTCTCGAGTCGTCACATGTTATGGCGCCAGGGATATTCCCTAGTTGATGATCTATCATGTACCCTCTGGTAAACTAACATAACTATGGAAAATCACCATTTTTAATGGATAAACCCACTATAAATGGCCATTTTCAATAGCTATGTTAGTTTACCAGAGGGTAGTTGGTCATAATCCATAGAGATTAACAATAACCATTACCCTCTGGTAATTGGTTGCATTGCTATGGAAAATAAGGACCATAGAAATAGATATGGACCATAGAAATAATTTAAATAGATGTTTTACCTATTAAAATGGTGATTTTCAATAGCTATGTTTGTTTACCACCGGGTATGGATATGGATTTCTGTATATGGAATGGGTGACAATATGAAATACCCTTTGGTAAACTAATATAACTATTGAAAATGACCACTTTTTTCTCGGCAAATCGACGAACTAAATGCTAGCTCCTTGATGCTCCTTGATGCTCCTTGGTTCCCAATTCACTTTGGAAAAACTGGATATGACCATAGTTCCATTCACAGCTACCTACCCTCTGGTAATTTAACATAGGTATTGAAAATGGACCATTTAGTTCGTTGATTTACCTATTAAAGATGGTGATTTTCCATAGCAAACTGTTAGTTTACCAGAGGGTAACCAACAAATAGCAATTTTATAGTTGTCAATCCCACTTATACAATGTTATAAATGGGATATGCCCTCTTTCAGGTGGTGCCCACATAAGTTTGTTTATGAACAGGTGAAAAACAGAGTTTAGGGGTGTTTCGGGTAGATATATATACTTATATACCCTCTGGTTATTTAACATAGCCATGGAAAATGGTCCATTTATAGATGGTTTACCATGGTTTACCTATTAAACAATGGTGATTTTCCACGGCTATGTTAAATAACCAAAGGGTATATGTATAGATCCTTAGATGGGTGTATCAAACAACAAACATATATAAGGAACATGGCGAAATCAACCAGTAAATTCTTATATTAAGTATTCCATACTTATCCCATTATCTCCACTTAAATCCAAATTACCTATCCACACTTAAGTCACATTCCAAAAGTGCTTAAATCCCCTATAAAAGCAGCATGTTTCATGGTTTTCACCACTTCAAATCACAAAAAGTGAATCACGTCAGTCGCTGATCTCCCTCAGGTCCCTGGACGTTGTAGCTGCTTCCACGCACCAGCGCAGTGACACCTGGGAGTGGATTTCAGCCAGCAATGGTGGATTTCAGCCAGCTAAATTCTGGATTTACCCTCTCTGGTTGGTGGTTTTAACATGTTTTAACCGATTTTAACCATCTTGAAAAATATGAAAGTCAAATTGGAGTATTGTTCCCAATATATGGACAAATAAAAAATGTTCCAAACCACCAATCAGCTCTGGTTATTTAACAGTTTGCTATTGAAAATTGCCCATTTATAGATGGCTTACCTATTAAAAATTGTGATTTTCCACGGCTATATTAGTCATAACCAGATGGTAACAGGAAAAATGGTGGATTTATGGGGATGCAATGGGCATGGGGGATATGGAGGGATGCAAGTGGATATATCACGGCATATCTTTAAAAATATGTCAAGCCCAGGTTAATAAACCACTGCTTGATTAATTAGGGGGTTCTCCTCAAACAATGATGATTTCTTACTTAGGTGGCACCCGTATGCACCCCTAACTCAACAGACAAGGGGTGTATTCATCCGGGGTTGATCTTATATTATGCGGGTGCAATCAACCCATAAAGATGATTTATAACATGATTCAACCACATTTAACAATAGTGAGTAGGGGTTTAACTGTTTTCTGGCATGCAAGGTGGTGCCCCCTTAGCTAGGTTGGATAATACCTAGGATTTGGTTCCATCTCTTGGTTGATCTTCTTGATCGTCTGACGGGCGATCGTGTTGACCCAGTCCCCAGCCCAGGGAGGATCTTCAGATCCCCTGGATCTGGCGGAACCCAGGAATTCCAACACGTCAAGTCATCAAAAAATCCATGGGAATGACGGGCATTCCCAAATAGAACCATCATTAGTACGTATACGATCTTACTTGGCTATTTTTTGGTGATGGACATATACTTCCTTCCCGATTTTGGAACCCAATTGGCGAGGGTAGAGACCTGGTTTGTCGCCAAAGATCCAGATCACTGATCCAGAGTGATGTGTTATGTAAATTTTATGTAGATCCCGAAAGCGATCAGGTTATATCACCATATGAAAATCCTCTTTATGTACTCACCCAAGCGCTTCCACGTTTCCCCTTGAGTGCAGAATTTGGTGGCTTATCACCTATCACCATTTTATAACAGTTTGCCTATCAATGTGGCCATTTGGAGGTTGTACCGCCAAAAAAACACTTCCAAACACACCAAAACATCATACTAAGTTGATGGAATATATCCCATTAGCTCCCAGGAATATCCAATGAGATTCCTGTTCTCAAAAATATGAGTTCGTCAGTTGGGATGATGAAATTCCCAATATGATGGGAAAAATGTTCCAAAGCACCAACCAGTGATTATTAACCATTAACCATCATTAACCAGTATTAACCAGGTATATCCCATAATAAAAACCATCATTAACCATCATTAACCACTATATTTATCAAATCTGCACATGAGTCGCTGGTGACCACACCGGACCAGCGACTAACTGTTGGCCAAGGGGCTGTCGGTGGTCAAACACATCTCATGACAGCTGTGAGAGTCGCTCAACCTAAAGGGTGATGCGTTGTGGGGAAAAAATGGGAGATAGATGTGATATAGATGGACTAGTTTTACGTCTCCAATTTGCCAATGGTATGTATATATATATAATGTAATGTAATGTAATGTAAGAAAATAAAAGATACTAATGTATATATATAAATAAAATGTGTTACGATATTAAATAGTGTAATATAATTTAATGTAACGTAAATATATATATATATATGAACAAAAAACTATGCAATGTAGTGTAGTCAAATATAATATACCAATACCAATAATATAATCTAATATGTATATATATAGGCAATTAAATGCAAATGCCATATGTTATTAGATGTTGAATCCAACATTGCAGGAAAGGTCTGACCTGGTTGGTGGTGCTGGCTGTGCCCATCTTGAAAAATCATGGAATTCGTCAGTTGGGATGATGACATCCCATATATGACATGTATATATATATATGAAATGGAAAATAAAAGTGAAGCCATGTTTGAAACCACCAACCAGTGATGTTCTTCTTCCAAATGGTGACAACTCCCTTGCTGAGATCTTCATCAGATATGAAGTTCAAGATGAATTCATCAGGGACAGCACCATGGATGGGTTTGGATATGTTTGGATCATCTAAACAAATCCCAAAAGTAATCTGCTTGGTGGTTGACCTACCCCTCTAAAAAATATGAGTTCGTCAGTTGGGATTATGAAATTCCCAACTGAAAAAATTAAAAGTGGTCCAAACCACCAACCAGTAATAGTGGAAATAATGCCACTACGTTACTGCTATAATCAATATCCCTGTGGAATAATGGTAATATAATGTAGTCATGCTTCCAGATTTGTAGACTCTGAGAATAGAAATAGATCTTCCGATTTTTTGGGGATTTGCACCTTGGGATATCCTTCAACAGCAGCAGTCTGGGGTTCATAGCAGGCCGTTGGTACAGGTGAGGTCATAGGTTCCGCTATACGCAGCATCCAGCCTTGGCGCAAGGGATTGGTTAAGAGGGGGCTAAATATAATCCATCTACAACCCATCTACAACCCATACAGGAACTGGGGATATTGACGGAGATTGCCTATATATACACATAATTGCACATATATGTATTAATTATGTATATACTGTATGTATAGATGTATATGTATATATATATCACGTACATACCTGGGGTATAAGAAGCTTATTACCCCATGTCAGTAATGGTGGAATTGGCGGGTCGATTTCCATGGACTTTTTGGGATTTTCACCACCGGTGGTGCCCGGCAAAGCCATTCTGGGATGGTGCCCTTACCATTGGAAGTGCCATGCAGATTTGAGTGGGACTGGAAGACAAAAGTGTCACGGAATAACAGTTCAAAAACAGTTCCTTCTCACGAGTGGCCTAAAATGGCCTAAACCCTTTGTATTGTATCTATTTAATCTATTTATTTTTGGGTCCCAAATGTTGGTGTTTTTCTTACAGCGGGCTGGGGTTATAACTAGTAACCAAGGAGTGTCTCAGGATCAGGGGATAAACATCACTGCATGTTGACAGTCACAAAGCATGAGATTTTGGAGTCAACATGGAGAACACATGGTTTATTCCATTGGAGAGTTGACATGTCAACATGGAATTTCATGGTTGTTCGGATAAACCCAATTCCGAGAAAACATGGGAAAACTAGATTATGAACCTTGGGATTTGGATGGATTTGGTTCAAGCTTCGTGATCAGTAATTGACACCAGTACAGTAAGCTGGGCCAATGATTTTACCTCGTGTGCAGGCAGTGTCTAATTATATCTAATTAAATAGTAATTTTTAGAGAGCAAACTCTGAAATGGGTTACGGATTCCAAGATCCACTGTGTTTGTTTCGTCTTCACTATCCATCCTAAACCAGTTTCAGACTCACCCAGTAGCTATATCATGCTATATCCACTCAAAAACAAAAATCGTTGGCAAACTTAGAAACCTTTATCATCCCATGCAGGGGTATACCCAATTTCATCCAATTTCATAAACCATTCTACAGGATTCTTGCCCCCAAGATAGCGTTCAGTTGCCTAAAAAAAGTGGCTGAATTCTATGGTTTATGGTAGATTAACTATAGTATTCATGGGGTTTATAAACCAACTTACTTATAACTGGGGGGCACCATCCTGTAGAGAATGGTGACGCTCCTTGGCTTCTGTTGGAATTTATGCCTTTGCACCACTCCCACCCCCCACACCAGGCATCCCAACGTGCTACACTGAAGCCCTGTCTCCGTGTTTCCGGAGGACAAGCGTGCTGTCACCGTCGCATCAGTATGACCTGGGCCGCCCGGGACCCCGGGTCCGGCATGGAAATGGGTCTGAAAATGAGGGATATCCCCCCCAAAAAAATACCCTGCCTGGCTGAGA